>QFEC01030224.1:0-12323 GCA_003316585.1 Gomphus bonarii | reverse complement strand
TAGACTGAAGTGTTATATCTTTAACACCAAGGTCTTGTCCAGGTTCCAAAACAGGATTACATGGTTACTCCCATCATCAATTGCATACATGAGGCCTTCTGAGCACAGCTGCAGATGCATGCATGCAAGTCTAGTACCACTTCTTCTCACTCCACATACTTGTTCATGCTGAGTTGAGTTCCTTCAAGATCAGAATCAGTTACTGGTTTAGGCTCTGAGGATACCCACACAATGCATCTGTCATTACCTCCACCTTATCTGCACCCACTAATCCAACAACTCACCTGCACTGTTAAGGCAGTTATCAATTTAGGGGGGAGTTATTTGAGGATGACCAATGTACCATTAGGTGGGAGTGTTGGGAATAGTAATGGTACTAGGGTAATTACTGTGCTATATCTGAGTTCTAATAGATAAGCACCTGTGTGGATTCTTTCTATGCTCCACCATCTGTGTATGAGTTTGGCATAGTCCTGCTGTGTCATATATGTATGAGTCTGTGTTTGAGTTTGTCAACACATCCTTTATTACTTTAACATTATCCCCATCTCCGTGGTTTCTTAAACATAATAAAATTTCATGTTTTCTTTTCTCTCTTGTTTTTCTTTGAGCAAATGAAAATCAAGACATGAATGATAAGGGACTTAAAGAGTGGATAATGGTCCAGGCTTAGTTGGGTAGGACTTGTGAAAGTCTTGAATGAGCTCAGATGCATTGTCAACCTCAGGCATGAGGATTCACAAGGTTTCTTCATCTGTGCCTTCATAACCAGCCCACTGTACTAAATAAAGCAGTTTACATGTCTTGCATCTGTTGTTGATTTTGGAGTCCAGAACCTTGGTAACTTCAAATTCTGGTTCACCATCATGATAACAGGAGGTGGGGGTGGTTGAGTATGGTTTGGAATAGTATTGAGCAAGGTTGGTTCTAGCATTGAAATGTGAAACATGGGGTGTACTACTTTCATATAATCTGGGAGTTTGAAGGTAACTGAGTGAGTACCAGGATGTGCAATGATTTCAAAAGGACCCAAAAGTGCAATAATCTCAAAAGGACCCAAAAACTTCTCACTGAGCTTTTTGGTAGGACATGTTGTTCTAAAGAATTGTGCTTTGACAAATGCAAGGTTTCTGACCTTGAAGTCTGGTGTTGGAAGCTGTTTGGTGTTAGCTGAGGTTTGATACACCTGTTTGTCATCAAGGATGGCTCAACAAAATTCTTGATGTAATTCATCCAGGTCCACAATAAAGTCTTGAGCTCTCAAAGAAGTGAGGTCACATTCCCTCACAGAATGTAATCGTATTTGAACCATAAGACTTGTGAACACAAGTCTTGAACCTCAGAAATCTAGATTTGTCCATTGAAGAGTAGTAAACCATCTTGATTGGTCTGCAACTTTGGTGTTGAGAAGTATTCTTTATCTTGCTCTATTCCAATTTACTCTCTCCACATATCCAACTCCCAAACAACCTGTGACAGGATTTACAATATGTGACACATGCATACCCAATTACCAAGTGCATACCAGTCACTGAGTGCCTGCAGTATTAACAGGCATAGCAAAAAACGCATCTATAATATGCAATAGCCCCTAACCCTTATATATATGTAGTATAAGTCTCATTAGTTACAACAGTAATCTATAACAATCAATCAAAGAAACAATCCAACTCTCTACCCCAGTAGTCAATAAATGGAATACTTCTAGTAATACCTTCAATATTTGGGTCTTCAGTAGATCCAAGGTGTTTCTGAGCTATTGGATTGGAAGCAAGGTTTTGTCAAATGTCAGTTAAGATTTGTTTGGTGTCTGTGAGCAAGGTTGCTTGTATGACAGGTTCAGTGAGGTTTGTTGCCCAGAGGGACAATGCCAACTGGTGCTGGGAAAATATTGGTCTGAGGTTCTGAGGGTTGACAGGCTTGCCCCCTCTTTTAGGTAGACATCCCAATGTCTAGTGAGGGAGTCAGGATTTGTTCTAAGGTGTCCAGGCCTAAAACATATGACAAGGTTGAACTGTGAGAGGTATTTTGACCATCTAGCCTGTTGTCTGGTCAATAGTTTAGTAGTACAGAAGTACTCCAAATTTTTATGATCAATGATGACATTGATAGGCTCTGCTGAACCTTCCAAATAGTGTTTCCAACATTAGAATGCCTCAAAAATGGCCAATAGTTCCTTTTCATGAACATTGTAATTGAGTTTGGGCAAAGTAAAAGTTCAGGAGTGAAAGACTACAGCATGGAGTTCACCATCTAAGGTGTGTTAAGAGAGAATTGCAGCAAGGGCATAATCCAACACATCTGTCTCCACAATCAAAGGGCAGTCAGGCATCCAATGAGTTAGGATAGGTGCAGATGTAAATGCCTGTTTCAGCTTGTTGAAAGATTCTCTACAATCCTCAGTGAAGTTCCATGGAAATTCTTTCTGGTCAAGTCTGGTGAGAGGAATCATGATGGCAGAATAATGATTGATAAAATGCCTGTAAAAGTTTGCAAAACTGAGGAAAGACTGGATGTCTTTGAATTTCTGAGGTTCTGGCTGATATAAGATGCACTTGGCCTTTTATTTAGCCATGGTGAGACCCTTGAGAAAAAGTATGTAGCCAAGGTATTCAACTGAGGTTTGGTGAAAAGAGCATTTATGTTGACAAGTATTCCTTAGTGTTAAGTCAAACACTGAGTTTCTTTTGTATCTACCTGTTGACAAGTATTCTACAGTAGGTCATTAGTGGAACTGAACTACAAAAGAATGGTAGGTGCTTACCCTTAGTGTTAAGTTGAACACTAAGGGGAAGACTACTACAGCATGATACTACAGTGACTCACAAAACTGAGTCAACGATTTGGTGCTTTTGGATTATTCATTGAATAGCTTTGAATGTAAAACATATATGAAAAAGTGTTGGTGCATCAAAGAAAGAATCTGATCAGGGATATGCAACCATTAAAATATTATGTAATTCTGATCAGGGGTGATGAATATATGGGCAATTCAAATCAAGGGCCCATTGACTCAGTTTTGTGAGAGGGTATCAGAGAAATAGTAAGTTGCAATTCTAGTACTTGGTATTGCCCCCCTTAGGCTTAATTACTGCCTCAAGTCTTCTAGGCATACTCTCTATCAAATTCTGACATGGATACTGTGGACTGGCTGAGGCCAAGTCTTGAGGCAATAGTGCAAGTGGAATGACCATGAGAGGCCAAGGAGAGGATGTTTTCTTTTTGAGCAGAGGAAGTGGGGTGCATTGGAGTGTAGTGAAGTTCTGGAAATGTTGGGGGGATTGGATTAAATACCTTATTTTGAGTTCTCATGAAAGATAAGGTTACTATAGTAACCATCTATCAAGGGTTGCATGTTATATAATATATGGAGCATCAAATTCTGATTGTTCTGATACCATCTTACAAAACTGAGTCAATGGGCCCTTGATTTGAATTGCCCATATCTTCATCACCCCTGATCAGAATTACATAATATTTTAATGGTTGCATATCCCTGATCAGATTCTTTCTTTGATGCACCAACACTTCTTTCATATATGTTTTACATTCAAAGCTATTCAATGAATAGTCCAAAAGCACCAAACATTGACTCAGTTTTGTGAGTCACTGTATATATACTAATGACAGCCACTGTTCCAAAGTTCCATTGGCAAATGGAGAAATGTCATGTGACCTTACATGGCTTGTGCGCAATGCTTCCAATAGCACATAGATGTTACCCAGTAGACAGTGAGATGGAATACCTCAACACTCCTCCTCCATTGAACAGTCTTTCATACCCAAAGCAGCTGCATGTATATGGTGCACAGAAGGGGCCAGTCATTTTGTCAGGATGTCAGCAGTCATATTGGTGGTAGGTGTGTAGGCTAGTTTGATGTTCCCCTCATCGATGTGATCTTTTATAAACATCTGCCATACCTGAATATGTTTCACATGCCAAAGAGTCTTTTGACTGTTAGCAAATGCAATTGTCAACTGGTTGTCCTGGTGAATTAGGTTTGGTTTGGTGATGCTCATTCCTAGCTCCTCCAAAGTCATCTGGGCCCAAAGTACCTCCTTGGTGACTTCAGTGAGTGAAATGTATTCAGCCTCAGTGGTGGATAGCGCAACCATCGTCTGTTTCCTTGAGGCCCATGCAAAGGGCCCCTCACCTAGGAATAGCATGTAACCTGATGTGGATTTCCTATATTTGGTATTGCTGGCAAAGTCTGCATCTGCATATGCATATAACTTGGTTAAGCCTCCCAGGGTGAGCTCCTGGTGCCATGTGGTATAGACAAAGCATAATATCCATTTTGCCACCTCCCAGTGAGTTAATCCATAGTTAGTGAGGTATTTTGATAGCAAATTTACTGAGTATGTGATGTTAGGCCTGGACACAATTGAGGTGAACATGAGGCATCCAATAATCACCCTGTATGGTATGTCAGCCACCTGATTGCTATCCTCCCCCTCTGTGGCTGGCGGAAGGGAAGAAAGATCCATACCTAATGGGAGTGGTGAGTGGATTGGTTTAGCATCAGTTAGATTGAATCTCTTTTCCATGTTTTCAATATATTCCTGCTGTGAGATATATGCAGTGTTTGTGTCCAGGTTTTGCCTGATTGCCATGCCTAAGATCCACTGTGCTGGACCCTCACTTGAGATACCAAACTTGGACCTAACTTGATCCTCCAGTTCCACAAGCTGGTGTGTAGTGCCTACTATCATGGAGTCATCCACCCAATAGCCAACAATAGCCCATGAATCATCCTCCTCCCAATTTCTGTGAAAGAGAGCATGATCAAAGTCAGAGTACATCCAGCCTATATCTTCTACCATGAATTTCAGTAGCATGTGATGCCATTCATTGCCCCCTTGTCTAGTCCCATATAGTGACTTGAGAAGGTGCATGGGCAGGTGTTCCTTTCCAGGGATCTCAAATCCCTCAGGTTGCAGTACCCAGACCTCCTCCTGCATCATGCCATGGAGGTATGCTGATTTGATGTTGAACTGTCACATGTTGGTGCCAGTGGCTGCTCCAATGGCTAACAGTAGTCGAAGGGTTTCCCAGTGGATCACTGGTGTGTATGTGTCAGTGAAGTGTACACCAGGGACTTGATCGTACCTTTTTACAATTATTCTGACTTTCCGTTTGACTATCTGACCATCTCTTCTGTTTGTTTTGAGGGTCATTCCAGTCTTGATGACTTTGGTCCCAGGGGGAGGCTCCTCTGGTCCTCCAAACCCACCATGGTCAACCATGTTCTTCCACTCTGCCTGTTTGACCTCCTCCCATACCTCTCCTTCCTCACCAGGCATATCCAATGCCTCCCTAACTGTTCATGGTCACCCTCTGAGAATGCCATGACCAATGCCTCCTCCTCAAGCAGGGTCATAACAATCTGTTGGTCTCCTCCCCTGTTCAATCCCAAATGTGTCGAACCTCTGGGATAATTGGGAATTGCAGACATGTTCCTGGAGAGGTTTTGGTTTGAATTTGGGGAGTCAATGGATCTGTTGGGCATGTTTTTTGCTATGCCACCATCACTGGGTGACTTCAAGTCCATCACAGTTGATTCAGGTGTGAGGTCACTGGTGAATCATTCTACTTTCTTGTTTGTGGTAGCATCACCACTGTCCCCAAACAGGGCTGGTATGGCTGGTAAGATTGCCTCTTTGTGAAATACAAGGTCATGTGCCTTCTCAACCTTCTTGGTGCCAAGATACAATACAAGATCACCTGACTTGTAAGGCTTGTATCCCACCATGTAGCCCACTTGGGACCTTGCATCCCATTTCTTTCTCTTCTCTTGAGGCATGAAGACACTAACAGGGCACCCAAAGACCCTCATGTGACTGAGGTCTGGCACCTTGCCAGTTAGGAACTCAATTGGGGTCATCCCTTTGTTGCACCTCCTTGGTGCATGGTTTCTGATATACACCATCATTTTGACTGTGACTGACCACATGGCCTTAGGGAACTTAGCAGCATACATCATGCTTCTTGCTTGCTCAGTTATGGTCCAAATGGCCCTCTCAGCTACCCCATTTTGCTGGTGAGTATACAGCACTCAGGTGAATAGAGATATCCCTTTTGATTTGAAGTAACTCTGCAATCCTTTGTTTATGAATTCTGTCCCATTGTCAGCTATGACTGGATGTACTTTGGCATCATAGCCAGTTTCAAAGGTATATATGAATTCCTTGAGTTTGGGGTTGACTTCTATTTTGTTAGCTAGGGCTTCAACCCAAATGGCCCCTGATGCATCATCAACCACTATGATGAAATACTTCTTATCGTCGAAGCTTGTCATTTCCATGGGACCTGCTAAGTCTACATGAAGTTACTCCCCTGGTTGTTTGGCCCTAGTGTACCCCACCTTAAAGGGTAACCAGTGTAATTTTCCCTGCATGCAAGCTGTACATGCTGGTAAGTCTGGCCCATCTTGGTCAAATTTTATACCAGTCTCCTTGTTTTTGGCTAGTTCATGTATGGCCCCAGTGCTAAGATGTCCTAAACATTGGTGCCACCTCATAATATTGATTGAGTTGCTGAAATTACACATGAACAGTTTATCTCCAAGTTGTTTGAGGGTATACACCTCTGGAGCCACATATATACTCCTTGGTGGCTGTATGGTGTCTAGTGTTAATGGGTAAACCTTCCCTTTTTTGCCTACCCTTGTTAATATAGGGCTATCAGGCCTTTTGATAGTCCAGGTTGACTTATGGAATGATACATCAAACCCATCCTTCTCCAGTTGGGAGGGTGCTAGCAGCCATGTGTGGATTCCAGGTACCCACTGGACATTTGGGATGGCTGCTTCTGAGTTAAGTCCATTGTTTCTAACGATGAACCTCATTGTGCCCTGCCCTAGTGACTCCACCTTATTACTATCCACAGCTGTGATAAATTTTGGTATAACATATGCCTGATAGTCATGGAGGTCTTCCTGTGCTGGCACGTAGTGCCCTGATGCCTGTCAAAGTATGATCTACCAAACCTCAGTCCACTTGGTCATACTGAACGAAGTCTCTGCATACTGTATTACAAGTTACAGACTCACAAGTCTTACAAGTATGTTCAGCTTGGTTTGGTATATCACACTTCGATTATATTCTCGTTTATTCATTTGCTTTGCTTTGGTTACCTTCGGTACATGTATGGGCATGTATGCCAGCCTTTCATGTTTTACTATTCTTACCCCCATATCTTATATTCTCATTTCCATGCTTTGTGCAGTGTTGTTGCATATCTTAGGCAACTTATTCTCTATATAAGTAATTAGTCCTCATGTATGTATTCTCTATTCAGATTATTGACTAAGTTAGACATATGCTATCAGTCCTTAAGTTAGTAGTCCAATCATTTGGTACTTGTCAAAGTACGATCCACCAAGCCTCAGTTCACTCAGTTGCAATGACTGAGGTCCCTCCATACTAAACAATAAGTCCTTGACTTACAAGTCTTAGGATCACGTTCGGCTTGGCTCGGTTACATTCTCCTTCACTCCATTTCTTGTTTTCCTTCATCCACTTTGCTTCTCTTACCTCGGTTCATGTACAGGCATGTATGCCCACCTTCATTCTTTCTAGTACTTTTGCTCCACATATCTTCATTCTAGTTTCCATGTTTTATGCAACCCTGTTGTATATCTTAAATGTTTCTCTTTTCCTATATAAGCTACCCATTATCTGTATGTATTCTCTGTTCAGATAATCGACTTAGTTAGACATACGTCCTCTAGTTCTTAAGTCCCTTCATCCACCACTCAGTTCCAACAACCTTGGCACCAACCAAGCCCCATCCAAAATATAGTGGCTTGGCAGATAGATAGGCACAATGCATGAATATTGAAGCCAACGCCACATCAGTCTTTGGCTCATTGGACTGAGCCGAACTACCCAAACCAAGGGTGTGTTGTGCATGCACTTAACAGTACTGAGCATCTCGTGTTGGGGAACTGATTAGATATATTGAAATGTATTTGACACTATTTAATTGAATATATTTCAAAGGAATTTTGTGTGATCCAGGGTTCTCAATCAACTAACTACCATATAACACATGAATCTGCACATGCCTGGCAGAGTTTGAAATACTCCAAACCTTTGGGTAGGGGGAAATAAATGCTTTGGGGGTGTTCTAACAACTAGAACACAATAATGATAGGTAGAAGATATACCTATTCTTCAATATATCAATGAGAGACTGTTCCTGGTGTGATATCTGTGACTGGGAGGTTAGCAGAATGAAAGAGAGCAATATTTCTAGATATTGTCTCAGTGAAGGGATAGAACTAAATTTCTTTACTGTGTACTATCAAGACATCATAGCTTTGTACAAGTAAACTAACATCAATCATTGGAAGTGATTGGAAATGGTTGGAAATAGAAATAGGGGTCAGGGGAAGAAGATTGACCCCCTGTCAGCTTGGTCATGATGTGAATGAATAGAAATGCCTTCCTATGAGTTTGGATACTGTTGGGAATTTTTCTTATGACTAAATAGCTAATAGAAATGTGGGGGATGAGTCATGGGCACTAGGGAATTGAAAATAAAAGAGGGGGGAATTAATTCTCCTATAAGTATTGGAAATTCAATAGAAAGATGATTGCATATCCAAAAGATGAATATATGCACCATAATTCGTGTAGAATATATTTATATACATCTTGAAATGTTCGCTGTGAGGTTTCAAGCTGGGGGAAGGAGAATTAAGTGCACAGTGAATATTTTGGTAGCATGGGTAGGAGGAGGAAATGGTCTTTGGGAAATTCATTGGCTGTTTTCTATAACATCTTGGACCTCTACTGAGCATCAGTCCAAAATATAGTGGCATGGGCAGGGAGATAGGTGCAATGCAAGTATGTTGAAGCTGACACCACATTCAACCTTGCCTCATTGGACCAAGCCAAACCACCTGAACCAAGGGCAACCAAGGGCATGTGTGCATGCACTTAACAATGCCCCAGAGTCAATTAGGCATACTGCTCTGGTGGTCTCCACCTCACTGGCCATGGTTATGACCTCCTCAATTACTGAGAACATTCCCCTCTTGGATGCTTGTCCTGGGGGATCCTTTGGTGAGTCACCCTTGGTATCAGACTTTGTCTTGTCCTTGCCCTGATCACTGCTGCCTGTTCTATTGGGACAGTATCTTGCATAGTGGCCTTTCTTTCCACGTGCATAACAGGTGACTTTTTTTTTTGTTTTGATGATCACCTTTCAGGTTTTTGCCTCCACCATTACCCCCTCCTGCATCCTTTTTGGTGGGTTTGCATGACTTCTTTTGTATAGGGAAGGCCATGTTAAACCCCAATTCACCTTTAGACTCGTACTTAAGCTCTATTTGCCTAAGCCTAGACACTAGGGCATCTACAGTATCATTGGTGTAATTTATTGATGCAACAAATTGTTGAGAAGATTCTTTATCTCACTCTATTCCAATTTAATCTCTCCACATATCCAACTGCCAAACAACCTGCAACAGGACTTATAATGTGACACATGCATACCAATCACCAAGCACATACCAATCACTGAGCGCCCATAGTACCAATTACCGAGCACCAATAGTATGAATGGGCATAGCAAAACACATGTCTATAATATGCAATAGCCCCTAACCCCTATATACATGTAGTATAAGTCCCATTAGTTACAACTGTAATTAACAATCAATAAAAAAGAAACAATCCAACTCTCTACCCCAGTAGTCAATAAGTGGAATACTTCTAGTAATCCCTTCAATACAAATGGGTCCAGTTCCTTGGGGAGCGAGTTGATGAAGTAGGTTACTGTGGTTCTGCAATGGTCTGTCCAGTCTCACTAAACTTCCTCTGAAGTAGGTCCATCCTTGACTTGTGGTCTATGATCCCATCTCCTTTGAACTTTGTATTGACCATCTCAGTGAGTAGAACTGCTTGGTTTCCCCCTTGCTGATTACTCATGTTCTTTGCTAGAGCTATCTATGCAGCCCTAGGGTTGGTAGTACCCATTCTAGGTAGTTTTTGGTTGTCCTCCACTTGGAACTTGATCTCTGTATATGCCCTGTCCACCTGGACAGCCCATGCCCTTGCTAACTTCTTCTCATCTGCAGTCATGTTGTGGGGATCAACTGGAATTGGGGCTGGAAATTCTCCCATGACAAACTCCCACTGTGCAAGCATCTTCAGCTGGGTTTCCATGTTGGATTTCCATGAGAAGTAGTTGTCTATGGTTAGTTTAGGAAATGAGGCATAACCAGTTGCACTGGTTGTCTCATAATCCTTGATTTTTTCAAGGGTGAGTGCAGTAGTCATTGAACAAGATTGGGGGGGTGTATTGTGAGTGTCAAGCTAGATAATACTATGAATCTGGTTTTGGCAGCTATTAAAGTGTGGGGCCCATAACCTGTTGACAAGTATTCCTTAGTGTTAAGTCAAACACTGAGTTTCTTTTGTATCTACCTGTTGACAAGTATTCTACAGTAGGTCATTAGCAGAACTGAACTACAAAAGAATGATAGGTGCTTACCCCTAGTGTTAAGTCAAACACTAAGGTGAAGACTACTACAGCATGATACTATGTATATTAATGATAGCCACTGTTCCAAAGTTCCATTGGCAAATAGAGAAAGGTCATGTGACCTTACGCAGCTTGTGCACATTGCTTCCAATAACACATAGATGTTACCCAGTAGGCAGTGAGATGGAATACCTCAACAATTTATCTTCTTGAGCATAGAGGTTGTGCTTCCATAGGTATTGTAAAGCCTCTCTGTCAGGGGATGACCCATTCCAAGCCCTGAGCCAAAACTGAAACAGCTCGGTCAGGAATGTGCCAAATGATCCAAGGTTTTTGGAAAAAGTTTCGGAACCTTCAGCACCTTCTGGCCTGATGAACATCTTGGCACTTACCCATGAAATTCCCAAGCCAGGAGCTGTGACTTAAGGTGGGGGGCTGAGGACCAAGGAAGGCTGAGAAGAGACCCACTCAACCCAAGGTCAAGTCACTTAGGCTGAAGAGAGATACCTCAGTTCAGGCCAACATCCTCAAGGGCTGAGTGTCTGACCCTTGGCTCAGGTCCCAGGAAATTGGCTCCAAGGAAGTCAGGTATTTATAGAATTGGTGTGCATACCTCCAGGCCCAAGAGAGAGGGGTAAGGTATGTTAAGGAAGTAGAGCATGAACAATGGGTATATAGATCAGATGGCTCACTAGCAAGGGACCCTAAGTTTCCCTCTTAGGATTTTCCCCTTGCTAGTGCTCCATGACATTCTGTAAGTGCAACAGGGGTTGCCCTTACATTAGGAAAACTTCCCCTAATAGGACTGGGAGTCATGTCACAGTACAACTATAGGTAGCTTTGGTCTCGGTGAAAGTGACTCAGACAGCACCTCACTTGCATATGTGACACCAGACTCCCCCTCCCCTATAACTGCAATGGACTTGGCAACATATGTTCTACCAAGCTCAGGCCCCAAGATGGATGCTGAGGAATGCCTCCAGTGTTTAGAGTAAGAGCTAATGGCAAACTGAGTAGCCAATGCAGCAATCACTGAAGCATTGAGGGAAATTATGACTAAACTAAATAACAAACCTATGTGCACAGGGAGGGAATCTATTGATCCCAAAGATGATCCAACACCAAGCACAGGTGCCAAAAATTCCCCAAACCCCACTCCCTCAGCCAACTCCTGAGTCAGACCAGCTTCTCCCTCATACTTTGATGGAAACTGAGACAGAGGCTGTGCCTTCCTCAACTCCTGTAAAATCTACTTTGCAATCTGTGGAGACCACTTTCTGAATGACCAAGCACATATCCATTGGACCCTCTTGTTTTTCAAATATGACCAAGCAGCTCAGTTCACAAACAATGTTCTTGTAAGGGCAACCTCACTTGGTACTGACAAAGGAGCCTATAGCTCATCAGAAACTAGTAAGGGGGCTCCAGAAGAGAATGTATAAGTGCTAATCAACAGTAAATACTGAAGACCAGCATACCTAGTGAGGGGGGTCCAGAAGAGAAAGAACTGGAGGACCCCTCTGACTAAGCAGCTATACAGTACCCCAGTGCCTATTCTACTACATGTCTGAGTCTAAACAGAACTAAATAAGATAATAATTAGCTGATGGGATAGGGACAGAAGTAGAGACTGAGGGGATAATAAAGGAAATAAAAGAAATAAAAGAAACAAGGGGCTGTCCCCTGACAGTTCTCAGACATTGTTAAGTGCATGCACAACATGCCCTTGGTTTGGGTGGTTCGGCTTGGTCCAATGAGCCGAAGGCTGACGTGGTGTTTTGGAACCTGTCAAGACTGTGGTGTTAAGTAAATAACACTTCAATCTCTA
>QFEC01030208.1:0-25315 GCA_003316585.1 Gomphus bonarii | reverse complement strand
AGTGTGAACTATCACTGAGGAGTGTAATTACTAGGTCTACAGGAAATCTCTGCACCTAACTGTGAACATTGTTGCTCAATCCCATCATAGGTTATGGGCCCCGCAGACCACGCAGAGAAGCCATCCCTGAGTATGGGGAAATTAGCTACTGGTGGGTCCAATTGGCCCTGGTGGTGAGCTAATCTCCACACCCATTTTGAGTCAAAAAATCTTCTAAAACACATAGAAGGAATCGTTGACAGACCACCTGATCCTCCTACATTTGCCAATGCCATATTCTCTCTGATGAAGAAGAGAACAAAGTCGACAAGGCAGAGGAGAGACTTGAGAAGTTCCTAGCCCACGAAGGACTAGTCAAGAGCAATATATTGGTCTCAGTGTCAGAGTCACTGGCACTTATGTTAGAAAAGAAGAAAACTGCCAAAGAAACCTGGGATGCACTAGTGGTTGAAATGACCAAGAAACCCAAGATGGTAGTCACTACTGTCCAGAGACAGCTCCAGAACTTGAAGTGTTTGGAGGATGATGACCTCAGGGAGCACCTAGATAAGGCTCAAGATCTTTATTCTCAACTCAATGAAATGGGAGCCCAAATATCTGAAGGAGAATTCCTAGACATTCTACTGGCCTCACTGCCACCTTCTTATGAAGCAGTGATGAATGCCCTCATTACATCCCTTGAGGAGGTTGGGAAACCTCTAGACCCTGATAATATTATCAGGATACTCAAAGCACAGTATGACAAATGAAAAACTATGTCTACTACTCAAGAGGAACAAGATTTTGTGGGTACATCAGACAAAAAGGTGCTTATATGCTCCAACTGCAAGAAGCCAGGGCACACTAAAGAGAATTGCTGGGCCAAAGGCGGTGGTAAAGAGGGGCAGGGACCTAGACAAAAGAAAAGATCCAGATTTAAGGAGAAAAAATATAAAGGGAAAAGAAAGGCTGATGTAGCCAAAGTATCAAGCACATCTCATGATGATGAAGAGCTGACTGCATTTATTAACAATGATTATGTGGCTACAATCAAAGATACTACAGGAGATACTATAATATTAGACACAGGTGCTAGTTCCCACATGACACCTCATCGGAACATGTTGGAGAGCTATCACAGCTTCCCAAAGCCAATGACCATCCAGGCAGCCGACAGAGGCAGCTTCAAGGCTTATGGCAGTGGATGACTCAAGCTAACTACTTGGGTTAAAGGGAAAGCTGTTAATTTAATATTAAAAGACACCTTATATGCTCCCAAGATTGCCTTCACCCTGATTTCTATCGGCCAGTGTGATGATGCCGGAAACCGAACAGAATTTGCACATCAGAAGTGCACTATCCGGAGTTCGGCAGGCACAATTCTATTACAGGCACCAAAAATACATGGCCTCTATCATCTGGATAATGAAAACAAATCCAACTCTACTCACACATGCCTAACTGCCATAGAGATTCACAAGAGACTTGGGCATATATCTGAAAAAGCCCTGAGATACTTAGTGAACCATGGAATTGTTATAGGCCTTGAGATCACAAACACAAGAGGTAAAATTGTTTGTGATGCGTGTATCAAATCAAAGATTACACGCAAACCTATCTCAAAAGAGCCAAGCAAATGTTCAAGGAATATTGGAGATAAAATCTATTCCAATGTTTGGGGACTGTCTAGACATATGACTATTGATAAAAAGTCATATTATGTCTCATTCACTGATGATCATTCATGAGAATCCATCCTATATTTAATGGTGATGAAGGATCAAGTTTTTTCCAAGTATAAGCTCTATGAGGCAATGATGCTTTGCCAACATGGTATTCATGTCAAAACACTCTTCTCTGACAGAGGGGGCGAGTACACAAGTGCTGAATTCAACAAACATTTGGACCAACAGGGTACCAAGCACAGGTACACCGTACACGACACTCCAGAACAAAATGGAGTGGCAGAGCACTTAAATCATACATTGGTTGAGAAAACCCATGCAATGCTACTTGAGTCCAATCTCCCTAAGAGTTTATGGGGATATGCCATTTAGCATGCTAATTATATCAAAAATTGCACGCATACATGAGCTTTACCGGACAAGACACCTTATGAGATGGTTCACCATATAAAACCAAATTTATGTGACACTCATCAATGGGGGATGGATATTTATGTCAAAATCAAACAAGATGATAAACTACTACCTCGAGCCAAAAAAGCAAAGTGGGTTGGTCACTCCATGCAAAGCAACGGCCACTGTATCTACTGGCCAGATACTAAGAGGGTAATGGTTGAATGAAATCTTGTTTTCAATATGGAAGAGAGGGAAACAAACCCTCCTATACTACCTCCTTACAATCAGACAATTTCCACACCAAAGGTCACCAGAGTTCCTTTAATACAAGCTGTACCAGCACCTCAGACATCACGTGATCAGGTGCTCAATGAGAGCCGGATTGAAGAGATAGTCGATGAAACACCCTTGAGAGAGTTTGAAGACCTGCAACCAATACAGAAAGATGTGGATACTTCTACCCAACCTCAGCCACCCTGAAGAAGTGAGTGAATATGCCTCCAACATGAGAGAGCTGGATTAGGGTCAACACATGCTATTACTCATAGCATGGAAGAAGAATATACCACACTTGCAGTCAAAAATCATGATAACATTATGACAAATGATTCCTACAAATATACAGAACAACATCATCAAGGGATAAATAACGATGATTATTTTGCAATAAGTGCCAAACCTTTGGAAGAACAACAAGGTGAAGAAATATTCTTCAGCCAAGACCTGATTCTTCCAATGACAACTAGAAATGCTCTGAATAATCCTACATGGAAGAAGTCCATGGACGATGAAATTAAAGCTCAAATTAAGAAAGAAACATGGGAATTGATTATTCCACCCTCAGGAGTGAATATTGTTGGAAGTACATGGAAACATGTGCTCAAAAAGCACCAAAAAGGAGCTATAACACGTGCTAAGTCTCAACTAGTAGCCCAAGGCTTTTCCCAAACCTTTGGAGTCAATTATGACAAAACATATGCACCAGTTGTCAGAATGACATCATTACAGGTTATATGCACTATTGCTGCCTGAAACAACTGGTCTATACATCAAATGGATGTGGATGTAGCATATTTGAATGCTAAACTAGAAGATCCTATATACATGCGCAAACTGCTGGGATATTTTGAAATGAAATGTGATCATGTCCTCCTGCTGAAGAAATGCATATATGGACTTAAACAATCAGGTAGAGAATGGTACAAGTGTCTGTCGACTGCACTATTTAGTATAGGATTCAAAAAGTCATCATCAGATGCAGCAGTCTTCTACAGACACAGACCAAACAATTATGTGATCATTGGAGCAGCTGTGGATGATCTCACCATCACAGCAATAAACGAGTTCACAATCTATGGCATTAAATGAGACCTGGAGTGTATATTCAAGATGAAAGATCTTGGAGAGATACACTGGTTACTCAACCTTAAAATTGAACGCAACAGATCAGCTGGGACTATTAGCTTCTCTCAAGAGGTGTATATTGACAAGATAATAGATCAATATAACCTTACAGATGCTAAAACACACACAACTCCCTTAGATCCAAATATCAAATTAAACAAAGATCAATGTCCATCTACTGATGCAGAAAAGAGAGCCCTGGAAAATGTTCCCTATCGGCAGGCAATAGGATCACTCATGTGGGCCGCTGTAGCCACACGACCAGATATTACTTTTGCAGTATCCCTATTATCACAATTCCTTGAAAACCCAGGACAAGTTCATTGGAATGCAGTTAAGCATGTGCTAAAATATCTTAAGGGCACCAGGAACAAGAAACTCGTCCTAGGAGGAAGTAGAGAGGGCCTAATCAGCTATTCAGATGCTGACTGGGCATCACAAGATCATAGGCACTTGATTTCTGCTTATGTATTCCAAATAGATGCAGGAAGTGTCTCCTGGAGCTGTCAGAAGCAATCAATCATTGCACTATCATCGAATGAGGCCAAATTTATTGCATTAACTCATGCGACAAAAGAAGCAATTTGGCTCAAAAACATGATAACCGAAGTTTTCCAGCCTATCAAACTACCAATTAAAATATATTCTGACAACCAATCTGCTATTACAATAGCATATGGAAACCAACAACACTTGAGGACAAAAAATTTTGACATTCAACTCTATTTCATTTGAGATAGCATCAAATTGAAGAAAATTCGCATTGATTACCTGCCAACTGACCAAATGCTGGCAGACATACTTACAAAAGGCCTCCCTGGACCCAAGGTCAAGGCCATCACTGAGAAACTTAAGCTTGATGGGGTATATAGGGTGCATATATGCACTATACCACCTCTGACAGAATCAAACTTAATATACCTGTATTTTTATAGTCAAAACCATCAATAATTGTTCTTTATATGTTCAAATATTTTTCTGATTTTTCCCCTTCATTTGTGACTGAGATCTCACTTTATTTGTATACACTATCAGGCATGGCACTCAATATTTGCCTCCACCTCAAGACTACATGTGTCCCCAGAGTTCAGAGGGTATAGCCTGAGCAATTGCTCAGTTGCTTGTGTAGTAAGATGGGTGTCTGACTGGTGTCAAAGGGCCGGTTCAAGCATATATGCAGGTGAGACCTCTCTTGCATATTTTTCCCCTCCTCAGTGTGAACTATCACTGAGGAGATGAGCATCCCATCTTATAACAAAAGTATAATAATTAAATTCACCTTATTTCTTTTTAAATAGTGTAATCACTAGGTAGTACCAAAATGTATTCTCAGTGTGAACTATCACTGAGGAGTGTAATTACTAGGTCTACAGGAAATCTCTGCACCTAACTGTGAACATTGTTGCTTGATCCCATCAATGACACCTCCACCTTCTGCCTCTTGGGCCATACACCCTCTGCTCCTCCAAGTCCACCCATGCCCTCCACTTGCCCCTTAAAGTTCCAGAACCTCCAGCTCTGGGAGTCTCCTCCATGTCCACCATCACTTGCAAATCTTTTGGATCTGCAACCACCTCCGGCCATGGAACACACTTGATTTTATGCTCCATACAATGGTAGCATGATGTGCCCTTTCCCACAGAGGGCCACTTGCACTCATCCCCACATCTCTGGCAGCTGTTGCAGGCTGTCCAGACCTCCGGTTCAACCACCTGGTATGCATCAATATTGTTGATCATGTACAACAGATGGGTGGCCTCAAAAGGTCTGAGACCCACCTGCCTACCCACATCCCATGCATTCCTCACCTGGTAGTTCAGCCAGGCATTCTGGGCATTACAAATGGTTAAGGCCTGCTGCTTTTTATGCCTTTTTTCATTGTCAAGGCCAATCTGTTCCTGCCATTTTCTTCTCTCTGCCTCTTCAGTGTCACAGAGCACATGTGCCCAGAGTTCCTCCAATGACAACACCTCCGTGGCCACTTGGCCTCTAACCACACCATCCTCCTCTGCCTTTTTGGCTACCTCATGGGCTGCCTTCTCATCTGCCTCCTTTTTCTAAAGGCACACTTTCTCTTCCTCTTCCTTGCATTCTCTTTCAAGATGCTCCTTCCACTCTACCTCTTCCTTTCCCTCTGCTCCACCTCCTCCTTTTCCTTCCACTCTGTCTCTGCCTTCCTCTGATGCTCCTTCTCTGCCTCCATCTCCTTCTCTGCCTTCCTCATATTGTATTGCTGCATCAGCACCTGGATCCATGCTCCGAGGGTCTCTAAGTTGCTCATTGTGGTTTATTGGGTCTGGGTGATGAGCATACTTGAATAAATGCAGAAATACTATGTCCTTATATATCTTCTCCAGCCTGTTGGGGATCTCTCTCTTGTGTTAGAAATAGCCTGGTAGCTCTTTTACATTAACTAGCCTGGTATCTAAAAGACAAAAAACACTTAGAAAAGATTAAAGTACAAAAACAGAAGCCTCTTACTATGTACCATTACTCTTATCTTTGATTAGCATTTTGCTAATTATTATATCTTTTCTTGTTCAAATATTCTCTTTTAAGCCTTTTCCCAAACCCTCCTGGTGCTTCACAATCTTCCCTAATACTCCCATTACCCTTAATATCAGTTTCTATTGTTCACCACTGAAGGTTTGGCCTTAATTTCAAACTCCATCACCAGATACTTGGACCATAGTCAATTTCAAGCCCAGAGCCAAACTCTTGGTTTCTCCTTAGAAACCCACAAATATTAGTCTGAGACACTCCCTGTCTCATACAAATATTAAGGTAACACTCCAAGATGTCCCTCCACTGTCTATTCCCTGGATCACATGGTAAAATCTGGTCTAAGAAGCCCATTTTATTGTCAAATAAGGAAAAGAAGCCAGAAATAAATCCAGGAACTTCTACAAGCTTCCAGTCTCTTCCATTCCCTTCTGTAAAGTTCCACAAGCTTCTAGCAGACTTTCCTTATTAGTATAGTAATCAGGAGATACTTTAGCTTACTAATCAACCTGTAAATTAGTATAAAAGGAGGCCTTCTTGCCTCCCTTTGAAGCAATCAAATTCATCTTATCTCCTTGCTACTTGTCCCTTGTGACTTAGTTAACTCTTAGTCAGCTGTTGATAGTCCAGTATTATTATTATTTCTCATATATCAATCCTGTTGATAGTCCAGTGTTAGTATTTAGTTTTAGCCTAAGTAGTTGATTGTCCTGCTTAGTAAACTGATTCTACAGGGTGAGATTGTTCTGTTGATTATCCAGTTCAATTGCACTTTATCCCTGAGGGTACTTAATCAGTTGATAGTCCTGATTAAAGACTCTTACTGTCTGCAGAAGTTACTTCACTGTAACTTCTTTCTTTCTTCCCTCATTAAAGTGCATTGATGGGTAATCCATTGCATCCTCTTTCCTCTAAGCACATTCCCTTTCATTGGAATGTCTCCGGACCTCTAAGTGTCCTGAACCTATTGACTTTGATAGTCTTATTCATTGCTGCTAATAAATGCATCACCTTCTTGCTGTATTAAATTCCAAGTTATTACACAGATTGTGACCAAAGTACAAATATTAAATTATTTCTGGAGTTGTGCTGCAGCAGGGTTTGATACTCTTCTTTGTCTTGTTTCACTACATAAAGTGATAGACTAAAGTGTTATATCTTTAACACCAAAGTCTTGTCCAGGTTCCAAAATACAGCCCAGCACTAACCTCTTTTCCCATGGCAATTTCTGTCTTAATCACTATAGGCCTTAAGGCTCAGCCTTAATGGAGAGATACTGTTAGATCCCAGATCACCTCTGACAAATCTCTGCCTTAACACCCTTAATAACCCACCTCCATGCCCCTCTGGCTTAAACTTAATCCTCCATCGTGCTTTGCATCTCAGAGGCCCTCTGTGCTCCCCATATGACCTCCATACACTCCATACTCCATCCCTGTCATCCTCATCATGTCATCAATCTGACACATGGATCTCCACATCACACACAGACCTCCATGTCATCCCTTCTATTATCTTAGTATGTTCCATAGTTCCACATGACCCCATCTCTCATTTAGCACCCCTACATCCCAATTTAGTTATTCTTCTACATTCAGATGACCCTGCTCTATATTAATCCCAGGCTCCAAATGTATTTAAACCTCCATATATTCATAGCTAGTTCTCTAGTTCAAATATTGATTGAGTCTCCTCCTTGTTACCTCTATATGCACTCTGCAACTCCACTCCAACACAAGGACAAGATGACATAAGAGGGTGCAACACACAGTTGATGCCAAGTCCTTTTGACTCTGTACCCCAGTTCGACTTCAACAGCTCGACCACTCTAGGAAACCTCCAGACAAGACATCTTCAACTCTGGACTTAACAATTGTCAAGTTCAATTGCATTCTACCTTAAGGGTTCTTAATCAGTTGATAGTCCTGATTAAAGACTCTTTTGTCTGCTGAGTTTACTTCACTATAACTTCTTTTCTTCCTCCCTTACTAGAGTATATTGACAGATAATCTGTTCAGTCCATTTCCTCTTACCTCTAAGTGCATTCCCTTTCATTGGAATATCTCTGGACCTCTAAGTGTCCCGAACCTACAGACTTTGATAGTCTCATTCATTGCTGCTAAACAATGCATTACTTGCTTGCTGTTTTAACTTCCTAAGTTATTGCTTGGATTGTGACCAAGGTAGAAATATTGAATTATTTCCAGAGTTGTGCTATAGCAGAGTTTGAAACTCTTCTTTGTCTCAGTTTACTACACACAGTAACACCAAAGTCTTGTCCAGGTTCCAAAACACTTTGGCTTAGGGGTAGATCCAAATAGGAAGGCAATAGAACTCAAATAAATGGCAATAAATTTTTGAGAAAATTGTTGAAAAATAGTACTGATCAGTCTTGAACATCACATCAAAACAAATAGCTATATTGTTAGGAAACAACCCCTAGTCTACTATATCCCCTCTTTCCTTTTCTTTCACTATCCTTCCTATCCTATTTCTATATTGTCCAAGCCTCACACTCTCTGCCTATGCTTACTCCCAATAGTATGACCTGCTTATGTCATAGCCAGTAACTACTATATACCTAGTTGATTATATAAGGGAATCCTCACCCTTTTCTCTTCTGGATTCCCTCCACATAGTGTCTGATGAGCTCTGTAGGTAGGCATAAGGTCTGGGACCCTTGTCAGGCCCAGAATAAGTGGGCAGGAGTGGTATTCCACTGCTTAACCTCCCAGCAGGCTCCATATTCAGTACCAATGGGGAGTTGCCCTTACACATATAGGCTTGTCATTACTCAAACCTTTTCTGAACAGTGGGGACAAGCCATGTGATATTTTTCAGAAATTTTCATCATGCCTATTATATGCTATAAAACAAAAAAAGCTAGGAGATAGTAGGTCAAAAAACTGTCCCAATAAATGACCATTTTAAAATATTGATCCTATTATCAAACCTTAGTAAAATTACATAATATGTGCCTCAGTTTGTAGCTATTATGCCATAGCTTTTAGAAGAATGTATATTACATAATTTATTGCTAATGGTATTAAGCATATAGTCAAAAAATACTAAAACAATAGAACTGTTTTTAAGCCACTGTTAGGATCTCGCTTCATGAGATCTCCATTTGCTTAGTCAATCATGATTAAGTGTTTTCTTTCCTATTTCAGAAACCCTGCTCAGTCCCCTTGTTTACTCATCCTAGTTCTAGACCTCACTTTAGTTTATTTGCTTCACAATTCCGCTCATGATACATTTTCCTATTCAAGTAATTTCCATTGCCTCATGCAACAATCTTTGTAACAACTTCACCCAAACCTTATTCTTACTCATCCATGTTTCACCTCACCTTTGTTTTAATTCCTGTTCTGGAAACTCCTTTGTTCTTTTGATTTGAAATCATTCTGACTAATTTGAAATACTAATCTTGTATATAATGTGTATGTAAATTAGTAGCTCTGTAGTCAGAAAATCAACTAAGATTACCCTGAGCTTTTAGTTGAAACCTCACCCCTCAGAAATTAGGGAATCTACAAGATCTGGATGGCGCAGCACATAAGCTGAAGCCAAGCCCTACTCCAAACCTCACCCAAAGTTACAACCTTACTCAAGTAACACGCAAGAATCTCAGCTCAGCCTGTTCTTAACAGCCACTATATATAGTATTAGCTTTCTAACAATAGGATCCTTAGGATTTCCTCTTAGGATTTTCCCACATTAGTACTATATAATACTCTGTGAGTGCTCAGAATGTTACCTGACACCTTTAATCTCCATTATTCTTCTTTATCCACCATCATCATTTGTCCTACTTTATCTACCTTTCTCCTTCATCTGTCAGGGGACGACCCTTTTCAAACTCCGGTCCAACTCCAGAACCTCCTATTCAAACTCCGCTTGATCTGTCACCTCTGGGATCGATCTGTCATATCCAGAATGTCCGTCACCTCTGGGATGTCCGTCATCTCTGGGATGTCCATGGCTCCATGACTAGATACTCTAGGGTGAAGGACAGGGGCCTAGAGCCAGGCACCCGGGCTTTGGACTTTGTACCAGGAGATAGGCTCAGGTAACCCCTTGAATGGGCACTTACAAATCAGCACACAGACCACTTATGTAAGGGGGTAAATAGTATATATAGAGAGAGACTCCCTAGCGGTGGAATCCTTAGACTTTCCTCTTAGGATTTCCTCTGCTTAGGTGAGAACCCTGGTCACACTGTATCTAGTTAGCAGTAATATAACTT
Organism: Gomphus bonarii; assembly: GCA_003316585.1. NCBI lineage: Eukaryota > Fungi > Basidiomycota > Agaricomycetes > Gomphales > Gomphaceae > Gomphus > Gomphus bonarii. The sequence goes on along the minus strand of QFEC01030208.1, from coordinate 15,103 downwards.
AGGATTTCCTCTGCTTAGCTCCATGAGATACCTCCGGAATAACTAAGGGAGTTGCCCTTACATCATCCTTATCTTGGCTTTTATTAAAATTTTATCAGAGAAAAATTAAAGAAACTTCTATCCTATTATAAGGTTTTTCCTGAATTTGATATAAAACCCTAGCAAAATTATAGCTTATATTTTTGTTTTTCCCTCCATATTTTTATCATGATACAATGTAACATATATCCAGTTTCATAATTTTCCTTTCCATTAAAATGTTTAGTTTTGACTTCATTTTCAACAAAAGAAGACCAAAGCACACATTTTATAATCATTTTATTAGAAAGAAATATCATTGTTCTGTTAGGATTTTCCTTGTTGGCAAAATCCTATTTAAAGCCTATGGTTTTACTGCCCTGTATTACCTTTTGAAAACTATCAGATGTTCCAATGTTTTACTTAGGGTTTTACCCGAAAGAATATTTTGATTTTCCCACTATTGTCATGATCTACAAAATCAGGATTCACAGTCATATCACAGTCTTCTTTGGACAAGTTCAACAAGCTTCTTGGTTTTGCCCCAGGATTTCTCCCCAGTGAGTATCGAAATTTAAACTTGCCACGACCTCCGTGATCCGCCGCGATCCGGACCGCTGCGCTCGGAGAATTTTTCGGAATGATCCGGAGACTATATATATCTCAAGATGGCACACGACCCTGGCTTTCCACCCCTCATCCCGGTCTTACCTCGACTTGTCCTTCGAACCTGGGCCTCAGACCTAGGCTCGCCCCCCTCTTCTCATCATCTCTCACCCCTCCTCTCCCATACACCCTGCCACCACCACCGACCCATATCTATTTCGGTTCAATCCCCCACCTCAGTCTAATGTGAAGGTGAAGGTGAAGGTGGAGCAGTAGACTGAGGTGGCGAGGACAATGTGTTGAGAGGCGGATGGGTGTGGACCGGGATTAAACCGAAATGGATACGGACGGGCTCGGTGGTAATGGTGGCAGGCTGTGAGTCTGCATTGTCCGTGCGACGACGATCTCCACTGGCAAAGAAGTCAGCAATGACCCAGGTTGGGGACCTGCGATCGTCAAACATACTAGACATTCTTCACAGAATATCTAGTATCTTTGACGATTGCAGGTCCCTAACCTCGGTCAGTGATCTGCCACCGCTTCTTTCGTGGGCTCCCAGAATGCAGTTCAACATGCGGTTGCTTGGCAAGCGCCGGACTAGGAATAGGAAGTGTTTTGATGGGGTATAAATGAGTTTCACTTTTTTTGTCCCGTGGATTGAATGAGATGTTTGTGCGTTATGTTTTATAGTTGGATCGCTCCAGCTTCTTGTTTACTGTGCACTTGAGTGCATCCTACTTCGTTATCTTCCTTTCCTGGCGCTTGTTCCGTGTTTTTGTTTCCGCTCTCATAGACTGCCTTTTTCCTTTGCCCTGAATGTTGCTGTTTGTGTTGCTCTTATTTTCCTTTGTGCACCTTTCTTGTTTTGTTTGTGGATTGTATCACCCGTATTTTCTGTTTCCCGTATATATATGGCTGTTGTTCCTGTTATTTGTTCACTTGGTTGAACTGGATTGGATTTTGTTAGTACTTCTCATCTTCAAAGACTGATAGTAAACAAGAAGTTATTAATAAGGCCTCAATCACCAGTGATTTAGATCTATCAGAGACAATTATCACTGGAGGCATAGGAAAGTTTTCTAGGAAGAAAATACTGAGGAAATGTAAGGGGTGACACTAATGATAAGGCTACAACTACAAGATACTTAGGGAAATATGAGATAAGGCTAGTCCAGCTGGTGCAACTGATACAGACCTCAGTAAATATATATGAAGCTCACCTGGTGCAATGGATATCCTCAGAGATCAAGCTGAGGAATAGCTATGTATCACACCAGTCACATATGTCCTACTCAGGCACCTATTACATAAGTAGACAATGTTGAACAAATAAGAAGGAAACAAGTCAAAATTCTCCATGAATTTGTCCAAAAATTGTAACAGAACTGTGAGTTTAATCCTGATTTTGTAGGTTATGAAAATCAAAAGATTTCTCTTGATATGACCCCAAATGAAACATTGGAACAACTGCTGATAATTTTCAAAAGGTAATATAGCACAGTAAAAACATTGGCTTTAACTAGGATTTTGACAACAAGGAAAATCTTAACAGAACAGTAATATTCTGTCCAGTGAAATGATTATAAAATGTATGCTTTGGTCAAGGTTTTCTTTGTTGAAAAAGTATGCCATTTCATGGCAGGGAAAACCAAGATATAACTATGAGTTTGCAAGGGTTTTATCTTGTCCTGGCTTTTGTTATATTGAGAGAAAATATTATAGAAACCTTGATTTGACTCTATTTTTTTAAGAAGGTTTGTCCTGACTCTATTTTTTTTTTTTTTAATACAGTTTGTCCTGAATTTGATATAGTGATAGAACCCTTATGAAATTATTATCATTTCTATTTTGGTTTTCCCTGACATATTATCTTGACACAAAGCAAAATATATCCAGAATTTTTTTCATAATTTTCCCTGCCATGAAAATGTGCAGTTTTGGCTTCTTTTCCAACAAAAGAAACCTTGACCCAAGCATACATTTTATAATCATTTTGTTGAATCCATGAACTTACTTTCAAGGCTGTGGTCTCAATTCGTGCCACCCACGAACTCCACTTACGCTGGCTGTCACACTAAGCTTTCTCGTGAATGCCTTCTCACATAGGTTCAAGATCACAGATTTTTAGCCTGATTCTGCTCACTACCGTCTCGCCGCTCAGGGGGTAGTCTCGCACAATCTTACCTATTTCTCCATGACCGCCTTTCCCTATCATACAAATAAGGTTAGAAATGGCATGTCTATTTTCATCTCTAAGTGCATGTTTTTCAAACAACTAAGTTGGCCTGGCTGTCCTGCAAGGTGATGAAGAATAAAAGTCCAAAACACTTCCGCGAAATCATCCTCAAACGGAGGAACGGCCGGTTAATTTAGAACTATGATTGCAAACAAAATGTGCGTCAGAGCTACACGGTAGCTCCATATTCGAATTTCAGAATCATGCAATATCAGATGTACCAACACTCTCGCTCATATCAACACCTAACAGCTTCGACATTTTTACCGAGCTCCGACCTTTATTCTTCGGCGCATCCTGCCTCAAAGCATCAACCGGAGCACCGATATTACTATCCCCATCCTCCCCGAGATCAGAGTCATCCTCGTCGTTATCCTCGTGCCGCTTTGTGGATGAGTAAGGCAACGGGACTTCACGTGTTGCACGGTATTGATCTGTGTTGCCGATCTGTTCGTTTTCAAGGCGATCTGTGTGGAGGGGTGGATGTATTAGAATGGGACGATGGAGACTGGCAGGAAGAGAGGATAGGAGCGAGGACATTGAAGCAAGGAGTGAGTGTGATACACTCACAGAAGTTCCATTGGAATCTCCGAAGCATCTCCAACACAGCAGCAATAACCGCACGCACGCGATTATTCAACCCTCCCGACGGGATATACACCATCCATATGAATCGAATGATGATATTGGACACCTGTGTCAGTCGTCATTAGAAGAACCAAGATCTCCAGCTGATCTTACGATTGCGAAATAGTATATCTTCGATCTTTATTCAGCATCTACGATGACTGAGAGCAGCTGCCTTACCGTGGGATTATTGGTATAGATTAGCTCGGGTCGTAAAAGCCAATGGGGGCTCTGTCGCTTGAGAAATGACCAGTCCATTAAGAGATCCTGTAGACAATCAGCGCTTCTAGGGCTCCAAAAATTCGTCGAAGAGCGTACCCATAAGGAGGCATAGATGGAACTTAGTGTTGCGAGCAAGCACCATATCACGAATGATACATCGTGTGGACTCCCTAGAAATACGATAATCGATTCAAGCACACACTCTAAGATTAGAGAATCGCACCTCGCGATCGCCATATGTAATATGTGATATACATCCCGATGCTCGACAGGTATTTCCCTCCCTAAGGTAAGGCAATTAACCACCCTCAAAAAGGAAAAGCGAAGAAAAAAGAAATAACATGATAGACCGTACATTAACCAAGTGAGAGAACAACTTGGAGTCATAGTAACGCCGCACGCTCTGGACCAAGCGCACGGAGGACGGCAGCGCAAGCAGCACAAATGGCACAGGCCAATGCGTCCCGGACCCACAGTATCCAAAGACGTCATGCCACCTGTTGGAATATGCACACCCAAAGGTAAATATATGAGCCAGGCTGAAAACGAGGCTGCAAAACTGATCTCCGAGCCAGAAATCGGTAAATTCAACCCGGGAGATACCTGACAATAGGAGGCGGAATGTGTGCTTGATGAGCCAATATCGCGAGCTACGGGAAAATACTGGGAACGGGTTGATCAGAAGCAAGACGGCCAGCCCAACCCAGACGAGGGGCCATGTGGTCGGCGAGATAAGATGGTCGGCGATTCTGAAGAATGAAAGCCACATTGCACAGGAAAGTGTGGAAAACAGAAAGGCAGGTAACTGATGACCGGGAAATCAGTGGTTGACGATGCTGGTCGAGGCAACGACCAACCTCGAAATATTCCCTTGTGTCAATGGCCGTTCGCACGTCGAGTTCTGTAGCAGGGTTAAAATTCGGCAAATTTGGTAAAAATACAAGCTAAGCCTACCGAATATAAAAGGAAAATTGATGCGAGCATATGACCATGTTAACATATTGACACCAAGGAGTAAGGAAAAAACCACGGGAATCATCAATGTGGCGTATATTTCCAAAAGGGGACCCCACTCGGGTATCTGTTGACGAGTCTGAGATTGAAAACCTGTTCCACGGCAAATTTCATATCAGAACACCAATAAGGCGGATGAAACGTCGTACTGCTGTATATCGCGGAAACAAGAGCAGGTATAGCTATACCTATGTACAGTCCTGAAAGAAATGTACTGAAATGATGTGACTTGTGCAACATGGGAGACTTCAATCGTTGTCGGGCTTTCTTGCGATCTCCATTTTCTAATATTGGGTAGAAATGAGGGAAAGAATAGGGGTTTTTTAGAACACTTACCAAATCTGGAGGCGTATATAGCCTCTACTTCGTGCATGGCATCTTCCATTGTTCTACTAAATGCAAATCTCCGAGCTTGAACCTGAGGCGACGATCAGCTCTATCGATATTATATAATTGCACAGGCTCACCTTCTCCTTCATATAGAGCTCTTGCACGTGATCCTATTCAAGTAAGATTGGTTGAAGTTCTCAAAATAACACAAGGACCCACTTGTGTAACTTTGTCATATTTCTTCAATACCTTGTGAAAGATAGGTTACTTTCCAATGGGTTGCACCGATTAAAACACGACTTACTTTACGAAAACCCGTCAAATTCAGCACCTGAAGGTCGATAAGAAACAACCTCACCCAAAGTTGTAGTAGAGATCTGACCCTATAATCGTTTAAAAGCTCCAGATTGCGATAAAATCCTTGGAGTGCTTTTCTCAGTCTTTGTTTGGCGTGGTGGTATTCGGAAGGATCTCGAAAGTGGTCCGCACCGGCGTGGGACAGTGACGGAGTCATGGAATGTATCGCCTTCCGCGTAGCAGTAAGAATATCTGTAGCATCAATATTTTTACCGTTCGTGACGCCTAAGACCTCTCCCAGGGAACGTGGAATAACATTCCACGTCTCAGATCGCGATCTTTGAGCCTCCTGCGTCAAATAAATGAACAACATTGTGACAGGAACACTCAAAACATGAGTTAAACTCACATAAAATTGATGCCTATGTTCCGCAAGCTCATAAAGCTGTTCTTTGAGAGCTGACAATCTTCAAGAAAAGACGTTGGTCAGCTATGCAGAAATATAATAAAGAGCATCCAGATGGCAAACTTGAGGATTGCTTCGTCTTCATGTTCATTGTAGAATGTATGTACTTTGTCGAGCTCTCTGTCCAGATATGTAAAAAAGGATAGCTCAAGAGGATCCAAGGAGGCATAAAGCGACTTGATGGTAACATTAGACTGGACTAAATAGTTGTATTGTCAGATTTTCGACTATCTCAACAACCAGCGTAGGCCGAACCAGTTTTTTTGCGAGTAATAGTGGCCATGAGCATGGAAACAGATGGGCTTCTCTCGCGGGTCAGGTCATTCTTGGAGCTTGAATTCAGTCGTAGTGGCTAAAATTCATTGGTAAGGGAGTAGTATACGAGTCACGATGAGGGTCTGACAAGTGTTTCTCGATGGGATTGAGAAAGTGGAACTGGAGTTTGCCCACCATCAGTGACTTGTGGTTCGCGATGATTGCTCGTATTCGAAGGGTTATGAGAGGAGCTTGGCGAGTAGTCTATGGTTCCATAACTGAGTGGATGATTCGGAACTGAATCCACCGGTTGAAGAGATTCATGGAGTGCATAGTTTGATTGATGGGCAGTTCTCAACATCTGCTTAGCTTTCCGGATTGCGGCCAAACGCTTCTTTAGGCCTCTGAAGTCACTGGGAGATGTAAAGTTAATGATGACAGCTATTAAGTACAGAGAACTTGAAAAGCGGACATGTACGCTCGTTTCCATTCTGGAATCTAGGGTAAAAGTACTTATTTAGAATTTTACATGGCAAAAGTCGGGGGCACACACCCGTGTTTCCTCCAGGTAACTGATTATAAAGGATGAAAGAGGCAGGAGGGTCACGCAACTAGAAACTTACCGAGCGAATTTCATCGATTCTGGGTATGAGGTTCAATTTACGCGGATATGTCTTCGCGGGTGCCTGCACCCGGATCTGGTGCCGGAAGGAAGGCGCTAAAAATGTGATAATACTGTTGTCGTCTCGAACCAGAATATCCAAACTCGAACATTTTTTCCACAGAAATTAACAACGATTAGACTTTGTAACCGAAAGTACTATGTGTTTAGAGTGAAACTGACGTTGTTTGAGCAGTATTACACAAAGAGATAAGCCGATCCTGACATCACGGCGGCACGACTCTCGATTAACATGCAAGAGCCAAAGTTGAACCAGTTCAAACTGCTTTGCTTCGACGTGTATGGAACGCTGGTTGTACGTTCAACCTCCCTTATACAGTTCATGCTTGACGTTGTTGAGCCACTCGTCAGGACTGGGAGTCGGGAATATACGACCGCATTTTCCCAATCATCCAACGTTCCCATATGTCATGGACCCGAAAAGAAGCCTTGGCTGCCTTTTATTCAGTAGAGTCAGAAACACAAGCTCAGAATCCCACCGACTTGTACTCGAAGATTTTAGCCGATACTTACTATGCTTTTGCAAAACGCCTTCACTTGCCCGAGGACGATGAACTAAAGGAAGCCAGTCTAGCGTTTAGCAAATCTGTTGGCAGGTGGCCGGTATTTCCTGATACCATCGCCGCCCTTGCCCAGCTGTCAAAGCATTATCGTCTCGTCGTCCTCTCCAACGTCGATAAGGCCAGTTTTTCGCTCACCCAGAGCGTCCTCGAACAGGGTTTCAAATTCGATTTAGTTCTTACTGCGCAGGTCAGCTATTCCCTGAGTCACACAAGAGGATCTTATGGTACATGCGCATAACAGGATATCGGATCATACAAGCCAAATCTAGGCAATTTTGAGTATATGCTGAATAGTGTCAAGGCCAAATTTGGCATTGACAAGCATGAGGTTCAGTTTGGTTGATAAGGTTCTTGCCCTCCCGGCCTGACTAGTGATGCTAGGTGCTCGTTACAGCGAATAGCTTGTTCCATGACCACAAGCCCGCAAATTCGCTCGGAATCGTATCAAGTTGGATTATTCGTAATGGAGAGTTTATGGCTGTCAAGACAGAGGCTGCTTACCAGTTCTCATTTCCAACACTAGGAGATATGGCTGATGCGGTAGTGATGGAGGTTGATCTTATGAATTTCTGCACGTGGACACCTATTGACTGCTCGTCCGAAGACGCAAAATGCTGAATAATATTAATGGCATGAAAATGGAAAAGGATGCGGTACTAAATTGCAGTTAAGTCATTGATGTCGCCAGTTGGTCCAACTCCCGTGTGATTAGTGAATTTGGACATGTGCGCCTCAGTTGGCTTTACAAGGTGCGACAAAGAGTTAGCAAATCAGCATTATTCAATGCCACTAAGAGGACGCACTCTAATCTGGCCTTGTTCCCTCTGTCTTTACACTCTTTCCCTGCCATTCTCCACTCATCACACTCAATATATAAATCGACTCTTTGCGCAACATCACAGCGCGGAATATATGCTACCGCCTCTCGTTGAAGCCCCGCTTGTAACAGCAAGCGGACGAACGGTTCATATCCTATGGGACTCCGCTTGGATCTGGCAAAAACATCTAATGCGTTGAAGTCTCGCATCTCAATCAATGCTTGTACTTTGAGGTACCAGAACCTTGTCAACAATTTAGCCCCAGTGACGCAGGCGGTCAAGCTAATTGCACACCTCTTGTCAGGTACTTTCCAGTCCGATTTGATTTTGTCTGCTTTCTTTCCTAGTCCATTCACGATGCAACTCTTGATCGTCTCATTTACGCTGAGACCAACGAATGGACCCTGAGTAGGTGCATCTTTTTCCAATTGCTGCTGGAATGTGAGGAGGCGGACGCTGTCATCCATCATCTGCAGCAGCAGTCAGGATTGATAAGGTCTTGGTTGCAAAAAGTTATTTAAACGTACCTTTGCTTCAAAGGCGCGATCTTTGTCTTCCGAGAAGAACTTCTGTGAGGCTTTGACCGACGCGATCCTGGCGGCGGGATCCTAAGACTGATATGAGTGTGCTGAACCAAACGGTAGGGAGACATTGACTTACTGACATACCAGCAGCTTCCTCTAATGCAAGTATAGCGCTGTCTAGGCGTCGATCATCCGAGTAGTAAAAGTCTCTCAACATCTCTCTGTTTTGTTCCCTTGCGTACACTTGTAGCAGCTTTGAAGCAAGGGCAAGCCGAGGACCACCGTCTTCTATCAACCGGAAGAACGTGCCCAAAGGCAGTCGCTTGTGTAAATGAAGTAGGACGTGATGCACTGTATGTCCCTGTTAGAGCTTTGCCTGATTGAACAGAGAGGATACGCACCTAGATCAGTATCACCGCTATCGACAGCCTTTGTCAGGGCAAGCTGATCCTCCTTCATGACTAACAAGAGGGGGACTTGATCCGCGGCTCGGGGTTCATGATCTAACAACTGTACCAAGCCAAATTTATTATGGGTGAAGCATTTTAGACCAGGATTAACATTACCTTAGTTGCGAGGCTCGCTCGTCCCACCTCCCATGCTCTCTTGGCAATGTCCGCATAACTAACGTCCCCTTGTCCCAACTTCTGAAACTTCTCAACAATAAGTTTACATACTTCATTGTCTCCGCTTTCCCCCGCCGAGGCCCCGCTTGATGCAACAGAAGACTTGGACCGTGCGATCTTGGCACATGCCCAGTGCTTCAAAACAGCATCAGGTTTCAGGTCAAGGTAGGTAGATATGCGTAGAGCGAGGAGGTGCAGCGAACGCGCTGTGAGGCGGGAGATAAGATGAGAGGGGGAAGTATACTTATACCTGCGATATTCTTTAAATAAAGGAAGATACTCGGAACGTGAGACAACACTATACTCACTGGGCATAAGTCAATGGAATGCCGATTTCATAAAATCTGATGGCATTTAATACTTTGAGGGTCTGACCCATAGTCACAAAATCGATAGGGTTGTACAGATCCAAGAATGATCGACCAAATTTGGCAGCCTGAGTGAAACGCTTCAGTGATTATCTCGCAGGCTTGGTAGTTGCGCTGCGCACATTTAATAGCCTGCGTTGCCAATACGGTTCCCATTCTCTACCAGCTGCGTCGACACAATCGTCGACAGCTGAAGCTAACTCAGGCCGTATGCTACGGATATGTTCATCTGCCTTAGGAGAACGACGTGTGAAATGCTCCCACGCGTCATAGAGAATGGCTGCAGGAGACGTAGATCCAGGACGAAATATAGAGAACGTTGATGCTGATATATGATTAACAATTGGCAATGTGGAACATTAGGTACTTACCAGGAACTTTCTGGAGAAAGTCACAAGTACTAGGCCCAATAATCCTGACACCATCTATTTCAGATATAGTATGCATTGGTCCGGGATAATAATATCTATAAAATCATAAGGTAATGCATCTGAAAGACGCAAAATTGCATACTTCAATGTATCTCCAAGCGGGCCAACCAATAGAGCCAACCCATCCCAAGACACCAAGATCGCGTCATTTCCGCACCACTCAACTTGACGTACTTTTCCTTCTGCAGACTGAGAGTTTGTGTCGAACTCTAGGCGGCTGTGGTGGAAGTCGGTCGATACAACCCAAAGTATTCCAGAAAATGTCAACAGCGCGAGCATCTTGCCATTCGGAGATGGGGATAAATGAGTAAATGGACCTCTTGAAAGCCGCTGATCAATACATTCGAGGTTGTCGACTGATATGATTGTCGATTCAGCGGACAAGAGAACTTCAACGTGCCGAGAGATTGTCTGATCAGGTGGAATGATACCCCATGAAGCTGGTGGCTCAGACAAACCTAGATGATTTTTTAGCAGTAAACATAAAACAAGCCAGCAGCCAGCATTACCAGGGTTTGCAAGTATAAGGGGCTTTCCACCTTCCCAACCTTTGACCTCAAGGAGTGTCAAGCCACCCGTCATAGCGACCAGACCATTCTCATGAATGCGAGCATTTATTATCCCCATCTCCGCTGCCTCACTCCCGAGAGAGAACTGTTGGTAATCACCCTGCAAATCGTAAACTCTATAAACCCCCTCCTCATTAAGGATTGCTAGTCGCTCGTCAAATGTCCAACCAAACCGGACGATCTTGCCTTGGTCCCACTATATGTGATGTGAGAATGGGTCTCCAATATTTGCATTAAGGCTTACCGTAAACAGTAAGAGACTTTCGCCTACCGAGGAAAATATTCGTATTTCAGATTTTGTAACAGATGGCATCCCACGCCCCAGGGCAATGATTTTGCTGGAATCCCTCATGAGGGCTACCATACAGTAAATTAGACAGGTTTTGCATGCAGAGCAATGATAATGACCTAATGGGCCACCATAGCGAGCGGCAGCGACGATATAACTCGACAAGTCTGTATAATCCCATTGCATCTGGTAGACCATATGGGTCCTTTGGAAGCCTCAGTTTACAACTACATATAGGGCGGTCATAAAGTCACCTATAAAAGGCAGTTCCATCTTGTATTGGCTCCCAAGATGCTGTCGGATGTTCTGCGTAGGCATTGGACATGGTAACACGTCATGTCACAGTCACATGGCTTGCTCCTGCTTCAAAGCTTTACAATATACAAAACCAAACCCTTCGAACAGCAAATTTCCGAGCATGAATCACCTCTAATGGAATTGATGAATTTAAATTGACCATGTAGTTTTCATGTATAAAATTCAATCGCAGTGCATGTGTTTGAACGTATGAGCTTCCGACAGGATCCAGCAGTTTCTTTACAAGCTTAACAGCGTTTAGTAATGAGGAGTACACCACGGGTACGCGTAGAGATATTGGCAACTTAAGCGGAGCTTTTCTACATGCATTCCATGAGTGGGTATTCCGTGTGTAAGTATTCCGTGACTGGACATGGATCGCTCCTTGAAGACGACTATCTTGGCTGATATCACATACAAAGCAATGAGACCGATATTCAAAATCACCGCGTTTCGCCAATTTGTGGGAGTTCTTCCGAAGGAACCGACCAAAACGCATCTTTTTGACGTTTAAACCATCGCTGAGGCTGTCGAGATGGGACATTTTGAGTAATTTGGTAAGATGACAGGTTGAAAGCAAAATACCCCAGAGAAAACATGGTCATGTGGTCCCCAGTCAACAAAAAATATACTATATACCAACACAACTGGCACAAGTTCGTCAGTTTCCCGAGGCTGGAACGATTTGAGGATGACTGGCGTACATGGGATAGCGATATTGCTTATGATACTGGACGCTCTAGCTATTCGCCCAGGTTGAGAGACGGCGGGCTGGCTGGCTCTTATACGACCGAGACGACGTAGGAATGTTGCCTGCGCCGCAGGAGACGCAGAAGACGGTCGGAGACGGGGATCTGTTGGAACGTCAACAGCGTCCGGGTAGAGAATGATTGTGAAGCGTACCGTTTAAATCATACTTGACGCGAGCCTTATTTGGCTCTGCGGCTGGTGATGGATCTGAATCGGACATGTCCAAAGTTGCGGGGTTGGAAACAATAGCCGCCATGTCCAGTGAAAACTCTGCAAATTATAGCGACGCCCAAAGTGGCTACGATATTAGTGGTGATAATTCCCCTATCCCCACCAATAGCAGCAGCACCGGTGCAACGGAATCACGTCCAAACCAGTCGTTTTCTAGTGGTGCCTCCCCCTTCCGTCGTTCAGAGTCGTTGTTCCTAGTCGTCCTTTTCGCCGCAATCGCTCTACTCTTACCTGCATTTTTCTTCTACGCAAGCAATGTGTCTCCGAAAACAGACACAGATGATTCTGCTGAGAGACGCGAGCCTCCACTCACAATCCTCCTCGCTTATATACCTGCCCTATCGACCTTCTTTCACTTCGCTTTCTCTGCATCCTATACCCTCTTCCGACCTCTCATTGCGCTGTTTTCCTTGTCCCTCGCCATCCTCGCGCCTATATTCATTGCCGCCGCTGTCCTGTTCAAAGTCGTAGTTATCGTCCCGGTCAGGACAGTGACGGGACTTTTTCAATTTTTCTACCCACTGTACGTGTTCTGTGGTACCGCCTGCGTTTTGGGTGGAGTAGTTGGGGTGTGTGGGCTCCTACTTGTCGAGGGAGCCAGATTAATATTTTTACCCACTCCGGAGGTGACAAATGTACAGAAGGGTAAAAGGCGACAGAAATGAAGAATGGCCGAAATGTGCGTTGAATTTATATTTTATTTCCAACAATCCTTCATCACGAATTATTGCATGAACTTTACCTTTACATTCTAGGCAGATTTGTAAGGCACGTCGTTCTTACACTCATGAAAACTTGCTATCCCAGGGAACACGGTTGCACACCGAACGTACGTATCACATGTTTAACTGAGTTCGTCTCTCTGTTTATCTATTCCATGAGTAGACGCCGACTCATCTTCTGATTTCTTGGATACTCACATATGCATGGTGATATTGGAATCTGTACAAGTCTACCATTACCATTTAGCAATCACCGCTTTCCCTGTGGGGATTCCTTGCCAATCCTCGCAGGACGGTATGGAGTTTGATGGCGAATATATTTAGAGTGAAGGTATTGCTGACTGGCCTTCTAGGAAGGACGGTGATTGTCATAATTACCTTGTATGATAACAGAGATGCAAGTACACAGCTCGCGCCTTTTGAAAATACAAAATCCAGAATGTATCCAAATCTGACAGTGTTACAGTGGTGGGTTTTCGCTCACCAACGTCATCCTCTCCCGCTCGCCACTCTCTGTTGGCCATTCCACCATTTGGCCCAGTGAAGGGCAAAAGGAATGCCATGCATTGGGGATACATCACCATGTAGAGCATCATTGTGCTGCATCTCAATGCGCTTGAACGCCCTCACTCCCCCCATGAGCTCTTGAACTGAAACTAAATCGGAGAAAGACATCCAAGATGTCCAGCATAAAAGACCACAGTTATCGCGAGTCAGCGCCCACTCACATAGGAGCTCTGATCAGTGTCTCAGACTTGGCTCAAGGGTATGTTATCTAATGTCTCATGGTGTTGCTGCCAACTCTTGTTCTAACTGTTGGAAATGCTCGTTGGTGTCCATCTCAGTTTGAGAACTTGGTTGTGCATGCATTGCTGAGGCTGTTGCAGTTATAGTGGAGGGGGAGTCTGGCGTTACATAAGTGAGCAAGGTGAGACTGTCTGAGTTGCTTTCATTCAAACCAAAGCTGCCTATGGTTTTACAGTAATGTGACTCCCAGTCCTTATTGGGCAAAGTTTTCCTAATGCAAGGGCAATCCCTGTAATGTTCGCCAAGGTTACCAAGGTCACATGGCCAAAGCTAACAAGGGGGAAAACCTAAGTCTATTAAACTGTGTGCATAGAATTAGAGCCTCACCTAGCAAGAGGGAAAACCTAAGAGGAAAACTTAGAGTCCCTTGCTAGTAAGCTATGCAATCTATATACCTGTTGTCCACTTCCTTACTTTCTCAGCATATCTTACCCCTCAATTGGGCCTAAAGGTATGATGTTCCCACAATCTGTATCCAGCATTACGGTGCTCGAGCCAATGCCCCAGCCTCTCAGTTCGGTATGTCTTATATCCAGACCAAGGTGTTGCAGTAAAACTTATTATCTGAGTGTACAGTTTGGTTTGGTAATGCTCAGTATGGATGGATCAGCTTGGTATCGGCTCAGGATTTGAAATGGGTGGTCCCCTGACATTGGGTGGGGTTCATGAGGTTCTCATACTCCTTGTGTTCCCAATATCTGCTGTCAATTTCTAATGCATAGTTACAAAGCTCAGTGAGGAACTTGAAGCAAGGGAAATTAAGAAGACTGTCCTTTATGCATTTGGGTAATCCCTTGTAAGCTGTATGAGCAAGGGTGGCATCATTCCACTGAATGTGAGTGGAAGCTCAGGCGAAGTCAATGAAGTAGTGAGCAGCTCAATGATGATCCTGTCAGCAACAACAAGAGCTTCAATACTTAGGAGCGGAAGAGGGAAATGAGCAATGATACTTGTCGGTGTATTGACCAGCTCAAGACTGAGCTTTAACTAATTACCTAAGAACTGTACATATAGTCTGGCGGAGTAGCGGAGTCCAATAACAAGTAATAGAAAGGGGAGGAGTGGAGAAATTATGACAGATCCTTCATGACTATTTTTTTGAGCTCTATTTCTGCTTGCACAATGTTATTGAAAGGGCTGAAATTCATTTCAAGCTCAGCATGGAAATCTTCCCAATTAGAGAGCCAGGTAGGCTCAGGAAAGATCTAACTAAGGATGGTGGGTTCAAAATACTGGAGAGCAGGGCCAGAGAGGTATGAGATGGCATACTGAATCTTTGATGTACCTGTCTTGAAAGTGGATGGGCGATCTCAGAAGTTCAGCATACATTGAAGGAAGAATGTATGAAGCTTAGC
>QFEC01030122.1:0-12810 GCA_003316585.1 Gomphus bonarii | reverse complement strand
ATCCAATCTAACCTTCAACATTCGTGCGTTGCGCCTATCTATCTGCTGAGCCACTATATTTTGGGTGGGGCTCAGTTAGTGACCGAGGTTGTCGGAACCGAGCGGTGGACGAAGGGACTTAAGAACTAGAGGACGTATGTCTAACTAAGTCGATTATCTGAATGAAGAATACATACAGATAATAGGTAACTTATATAGGAAAAGAGAAACGATTATGGTATGCAACAGGGTTGCATTAGACATGGAAACTAGGATGAGGATATGTGGAGTGAAAGTACTAGAAAGAATGAAGGTGGGCATACATGCCTGTACATGTACCAAAGGGTACTGAAGTGAAGCGAATGAGTGAAAAGGATAAAATGGAGTAAAGTAGAATATAACCGAGCCAAGCTGAATGTGATCCTAAGACTTGTAAGTCAAGGACTAATGGAAGGACCTTGGTTGTTGCAGCCAAGTGAGCCGAGGCTCGGTAGATCGTACTTTGACAGAATCATGAGACATCTGTTTCTAGGCAGAAGTGTTTGGTCTGGTCTAGGAGGACAAGGATAGGGGTAGAGGTGATGATGTGCTTGGCTTCATCAAAGGCAGCTTGCTCTGGTCTATCTGGTGCCCAAGACCATTGTGTTGGAGGTGGTGACATGGTGGTGTGACAAACCATGTCACCCCAGTATTGTTTCCACAAATGATTATTCACTGCTTATAGTTTTTGCACAGTCACAAAAACTGTTCTTCTTTGTTTCCTTGTTATAGATAGTTTATTGTTATAAAACAGTATATAAGTAGCTACATCGACTACCGTTTTTCCTCAGTCATTCGACACACAAACACTGAGGTGAGACATTTAGTTAGCTGCAGTCTTTTCCGTTTTGCTTACTTATCTAGTAGATATTTGCACTAGTCTATTTAATCTAACAGGTTATTGGGCCCTGCCACTCCCTACTTCAAATAGCACTCACCCTGATGTCCACTGCATTCACCACCACTGACCTCCTCCCCTCCTCAGTCCCAAAGCTCATGTCATCTGGCTTGAACTGGACCACATTTGCCATGTGTTTCCAGGATGCAATTGAGGCAAAAGGCCTATGGAGATATTTTGATGGCACAGCTACTCGTCCCATTCTCAGCACACCTCCTAAGCCCAATGAGGAGCTTGCACTTACCCAGTGGATTAAGGAGGACCATTCTGCAAAGGCCCTCCTCATGCATTGCATCCCTGACTTGACCCTGATCCAAATTCATGGGAAGACATCCCTGAAAGACTGGTGGGACCTCATCACGAAAGAGTTCTCTTTGAAGGGTGCTTTCGCACAAGCAGACTTGCATACCCAATTCATGGAGTCCAAGTGCCCTGACAAAGGAAATGTATGTGAATTCCTGGATGAGTTACATGTAAAGAAGGAGGAGCTGGCCACCTACAGTGTTGTCATTGATGAAAAAGACTACCATTCCACCATCATCAAGTCTCTCTTCCACCTCACCTCTCTGCCTTTGCTTCAAACCTGCTTGCCAGTGTGAGATTGTCCAGCTCCACAAAAACTATTGACCCCAATGAGCTGATCTCACTGGTTTCCAAAGAGTACGAGCATCATGTAGTGCAGAGATTACACCATACTGGTGGCAACATGTCAAAAGGAAATGACAAAGACAAAGCAATGTCTGTCTTACCTAAATGGAAAAGCAAACACCCTGAACAAATGCCATGTGTTGCATGCAGGAACTGCGGTAACAAAGGACACTATAAAGACAAGTGTCCCAAACCTGCAGATGTCAGCAAACAAAAATGGATCCCAGAACAATAGTGGCACTGCAAATGTTGCTGTTGCATCTGACCTTGAATCTGATGTGGCCTTCATGGCAGATGAACTCTTTGATTCAGACTTGGACACTGAAAGTACTGGAGATTGCGAAGGAGACTGGTTTTCTGAAGTCAGCAATGATCAAGACAATGAATACGAGATGGGGTAGTCACCTGAAACTGATGAGAGCAATGGCCTTTCACTTGCCAGTAGTAACTTGAATGACCTTGATGCTGATCTGAATGACACACATGCAGTATGCATCGAAGTTGAAGAAATGCTAGGAATCTCACCTTGCGTTGAGGTCTATGACTCAGGGTGCACTATGCACATCACTCCTTACCAGGATGCAGTTCAAAACTACGTCAATATAACTCCAAGATCATTCCAAGCTGCAAATAAGCAAAGCTTTAGAGCAGTTAGAATGGGTGAAATGACAATTGACATACCAAATAATGTCGATGTCTCCAAACTAAGGCTCACAGAAGTCCTGTACTCACCTGAAGTCAGCTACACCCTTGTATCGGTTGAACGGCTTGATGATGCAGGGTTAGACATGACTTTTGCTGATGGCAAATGCACCATATGTGAGTGGAATGGCAGGTTGGTTGGCACAATCCCCAAATCAGGACATAGCCTCTACAGAGTGTCGCATGAGTCTGAGATGACAAACATAGCTGCAGATGTACTGATCTTGGATCAATTCCACCATTGGATGGGCCACATCTCACCTGAAACAGGCAGGAGATTAGTGGCTAAAGGTTTTGTGACAGGAGTTAAACTTGAAGACTCACCATCAGGTCTGTTCTTCTGTGAGTCTTGCATATATGTGAAGGCTACCCGCAAGCCTGTTCCAACAGTGATCGAAGGCACCCGTGCTGCCAAATTTGGCAAAAAGGTTCACAGTGATCTGTGGGGACCTGCACCAGTTGCCACAAAAGGAGGGAAATGATACTACATCACCTTTACTGATGACATGTCCAGGCTAACTCACCTGTACCTGTTGTGCACCAAGGATGAGGCTTTTGGCATATACAAGAAGTACAAAGTGTGGTGTAAAGTACAGGTTGATGCTGTCATAAAGATACTTCACTCAGACTGTGGTGGCGAATACCTAGGGAAGGACTTTATATCTTACTTAAAGTCCAAAGGAACTGTGCAGCAACTCACTGTTCATGATAAACCTCAGCACAATGGAGTGGCTGAATGATGCAACATTGAATGCATATGTGCTTTGTTGCATGCTGGCAGGCTACCAAGGTTCCTGTGGGGTGAAGTGGCATGCCATGTGATGGGGTGAAGCGGCACACCATGTAGTGTGGATCATGAATCACACCTCAACCGGGGCTGTAGATGATAAAACACCTTTTGAGGCAACCTTTGGAAAGAAACCAGACCTACATCATGTCCGTAAATGGGGTGAGAAGGTGTGGGTACGCACTGAAACTGGTGATAAACTAGGTGGTCATGTTACAGAGGGCCACTGGTTAGGGATTGATGAACGGAGCAAAGGGTTCCAGATCTACTGGCCTGACAAGCAGACAGTAACAGTTGAACAAAATGTTTACTTGAACAACAACCCATCAGCTTCTTGTCTTGAGGGGGAGGATTGGGAGTTCATTGAAATGAAAACTGAAATACCCTCCATTGCTCCCACTCCATCTGTGCTGATTGTTGACATTATCAAATCCCCACATACCAGCACCAAGACTGTCAGGTTTCCTGAATCCAAACCTGAAGATGCACCTGTCAAATGAGTGTACAAGCCTAGTCAGTGTGTCCATGACATTTTAGATGGACATGGAACTTCATCTTACCAATCATCTGACCCCATCATTGCTCCTGGAATCCAGCTCCCCACCACTATAGATCAGGAAGTAATTCATGAGGGAGAGGGATCAGCCGATTGGATGATGATAGCAGAAGGACTTGAAGAATACACACTAGTTTCTGAAACAAGGGAAGTTGAGGCTATTGAGCCTAGGTCCCTGAATGAAGCAAAATGCTGCCCTGACTGGGAACTATGGGAAAAGGGAATATTTGAAGAGTTAGCACTACTCAAGGAAGCTGGAACTTGGGAACTCACTGTACCACCAGAGGATGCAAATATTGTTGACTCTAAATGGGTTTTCTGTGCAAAAAAGGATGCAGCAGGAAATGTCGTCCACTACAAGGCTTCTCAAGTCCCAGGTATCAACTACTTTGATACCTTTGCCCCTGTTGCCAAGCTTGCCTTAATCTGTACTGTACTTGCATTGGCTGCTGCAAAGGATATGGAGATTCATCAGATTGATATAAAAGGAGCATACTTAAATGGAGAACTTACCAATCAGGAAACCATCTACATGGCCCAGCCCCCTGGTTATCATGCACCAAACTCTGCTGGAAAGGTGTGCCATCTTAAAAAGACACTGTATGGATTGAAGCAGTCAGGAAGGAGATGGTATCAAAAGCTTGTTGAAATAATGACACACCACTTAGCCTTTTCATGATGTGATGTCAACCAGGCTGTGTTTTTCTGATGAAATGGTCAAGGCTCCATCATTGTCCTAGTTCACGTTGATGATTGCACCATAGCAGTGACATCTATACAACCCATTGGTCATTTCAAGACAAAAATCGCTGAACGAGTGGAGATAACCAACCTTGGAGAGCTACATTGGCTGCTAGGAATTGAAGTAAAGTGCGATTGAGAACGATGTACCATTCATTTCTCCCAGTGATCCTTTATAACCTCAATCCTTCATTGCTTTAACCTAGATGAGTTGAAGCCCTCATCAACACCTATGCAAACTGGGCTACTGCTGTCCAGTTCCCAGATGCCCAAAACAACTGCTGAATGGGCTCAGATGTGGGACACTCCATATCGCAAGGTGATTGGGTTGTTGATGTATGCCACCTTAGGTACCCATCCTGACATAGCATTTGCTGTCCAGAGATTGTCCCAATACTCAATGAAGTTTGGACCTACACATTGGAATGCTGTTAAGAGAATTTTCAGTTACTTAAAAAGCACTAAAGAGTTATGGTTGACTTACAGGCAGACCCAGACAAGGTTGATGGGATATGCCAATGCAGATGGAAGCACCGCTGAAGATAGGCATGCCATGTCCGGATATGCATTTATTATTAATGGTGGAGCTGTGTCCTGGAGTGCAAAACATCAGTCAATCATATCTTTATCAACAATGGAGAGTGAAAATGTAGCTGCTGCACATGTCGTGAAAGAAGCCCTCTGGCTACAGTCCCTTATTGAGCAAGTTTTTGATGAGAAATTGTTTCCAACTACCATGTTGTCTGACAACCAGTCAGCCATTGCACTCACAAAAGATCATCAGTATCACACTCATACAAAACATATCGATGTACATTACCATTTCATCTGTTGGATCATCAAAAAGGGTACGATCCATTTGGTCTATTGCCTGACCAACGACATGGTCACTGATACGCTGACCAAAGCATTGCCATCTGTGAAGGTAAAACACTTTGCTGTTCAACTTGGGCTGACCACAGTTTGAGGGGGAGTGTTGGAGGTGGTGACATGGCAGTGTGACAAACTGTGTCACCCCAGTATTGTTTCCACAAATGATTATTCGCTGCTTATAGTTTTTGCACAGTTGCAAAAACTGTTCTTCTTTGTTTCCTTGTTATAGATAGTTTATTGTTATAAAACAGTATATAAGTAGCTACATCAACTACTGTTTTTCCTCAGTCATTTGACACACAAACACTGAGGTGAGACATTTAGTTAGCTACAGTCTTTTCCGTTTTGCTTACTTATCTAGTAGATATTTGCACTAGGTAAAATATTTATCTAGTTGTTTGACACACAATCACTGAGATATTTGCACTAGTCTATTTAATCTAACACATTGTGTATTGGATTTGGTGAGATTGTTCAGGGGTTTGGCAATGTGAGAGAAGTTGTCCACAAATTGATGATAGAAGTTGACAAATCCAAGGAAGGATCTCACCTCAGTGACATTGCATGGGCTTGGCCAGTTACATACTCCTGCTACCTTCACTGGGTCCATTGACACCTTCCCTTCCGAGAGGATAAGTCCAAGGTACTCCACCTCCCATTGTTCAAATATACATTTTCTGGTTTCAGATACAAGTTGTTGGAGTGAAGGATTTCAAGGACTTGTTGCATGGTCTTTTGATGGGCTTCAAGGGATTCTGTGAAGATGAGTATGTCATCTATGAACACCACTACAACTCCCTTATCAATGAGCTCCCTGAAGATTTCATTCATCATCATTTGAAAGGTGGCTGGGCTGTTTGTGAGACCAAAAAACATCACCAGAGGTTCATGTAGACCTTGGTTTGTTCTGAAGGCAGCCTTCCACTCATCTCCTTCCTTTATGTGCACATTGTTATATCCCCAGCAAATGTCTAGTTTTCTAAAGTGTTTGGCCCTGGCAGCAGCAACCTTGTTTGTGATATCTGGTACATGAGGGAGAGGATAAGTGTTCTTGATTGTTATATCATTAAGCTTCCTGTAGTCTTGTACAAAGCAGAGGCCACTGTCCTTTTTCTTTACAAAGAAGACTGGGGATGCCCTGGGTGATTTAGAGGGGCAGATGTGATGGGTTTTTAAATTTTCTTCTAGGAATGCATCTAGTTCTCTTTATTCATTGGGAGACCTCAGATAGACCTTGATGCTAAAGGACTTGGTACCTGGTATCAGCTCAATTGCATGATCCCAGGGTTTACATGGGGGAAGCTTGTCAAAGGACTCCTTTGAGAAAACATCCTTGAATTCTTGGTAAGGTTTGGGAACTAGATCTTCAAAGAATTTAGTGGGTGTGAACTCTGATGCCTATTGGGCAAGCTGTTGTGAGACAGTTGAGCCTGCACCAATTTCTTCATGGTCCTCCTCCACAAAGACTACAAAGAGTCTGTCTCTTTTTTCAGCTGAATACAATGGCTCTTCAGCTGTGGCATGTGTGTGTTGATCAGGAAGGTCCATGTGGTCTTCTTTGATGTCTGGGACTGTTTCAACTTGAGCTTTCTCTTTGATCAGTTTAATACCACATGATTCCAGGCAGCAAGTCATTTTCACCTTTCCCAGGTGCCAATTAACTTCTGGATTGTGCTCCATGAGCCAGGTGTGTCCTAAGATGATTGCTAGGTGCCCCAGGCTTGTCACTAGAAATGTAGCATGTTCTGTGTGATGTCCATATGTGCAGATGAGGTCAACATCTTCCTTGATTGAACCTCCCTCATTAGGAGTGCAATCTATGTTATAGATAGGTATAGCATGAGGAAGGTGGTGGGTTTTGAGCCTTTCTGCTTGAACAAATTCAACATCAATGTACATTCCTGTGGCACTGCTGTCAAGGAGTGCATCAATTGCTAGGGGATGTCCAGTCTTGACAGACTAGACCTTCAAAGGGACCTTGATGCACCAGTGAGTGTCAGCAGAGTGTACATAGAGAAGGGGGAGGGGTTGCTCTTCAGGGTCTGGTGTGATGGGTTTGATTTCAGGCATGACTGGTTGGGTTTCAGTTGGCAATGAGTGTAACATGTCTCTAGTATTCCCTAGTGTACATGTTTCAAGAACTGAAAATCGATTTGTTGGGCGGGGCATGTCTTTCACCACTGACTTGCTTAAAAACCCTGTTTCCCTCCTTCTTCAGAAGCTTGGACCTTTGCCTTCTGTGCTACCTCACAAGCATCTAGAGCAGCTTCTACTGACTCTGAGATCATGTCTGTAAGTGCAGCTCCTGTGAGGTTTGTGTGGACATGTTCTTTGTGGGGCTCTGGGCATGCTGGGGAAATATGGCCTTGCTTGCCACAGTTGTAGCATATCTGAGTCTTGATGCATCATCAATTGGAATCTATATCCATGGGTGTAGCAGTGCTGGGTGTAGGCATGGCAGGAGTGGTTGCAGTGTGGATTGGGACAGTGCAGTGGGAACCATGAGGTGCTTGTACCTTCTTAACTTCCACAAGACAGCAATAGTTGTGATCAATCTGACATGCAGCTTCCTTCCATGCCTTGAGGTTGGATGGGAGAAATGGTTGTGCATGGATCTTGTCTAGAATTGTCACTGGAAGTCCTCGTGCATAGGCATCCTCTAGTGCCCCCTCATTAAAGCCTGTTCTCCCTGCAAGTATCTCAAACTATGCAGTATAATTGTCTGCTAACATGCTAGACATCATCTTGAGGTCATGCAGTTTGGTGTGGGCCATTCTGGCATGATCAGGGTCTCCAAAGGCTGCTTAAACCTGTTTAGCAAATTCATCAAAGGTACTGATTGAAGAGGTTCCATCAATGATAGCTTGTCTCTTACTTTGGGCCCAGGTTGCTGCAGAGCCCCCTGACATGAACAAGAAGGAATATAGTATTTTTGTTTGTTCATCTGGGAATGCTCCTGGTTGAAGGGTGATAGAGAGCTTCACAGTGTGGATGAATCCTTCTGTGTCTGCCCTATCTCCAGTGAACTTCTCTGGATCAGCTGCCTTGATGGAGCAATGAGAAGGGGGGCTGGGTGCAGGGATGTGGGTAGACAAGTGCTGGGTTGCTGCAATTGCTGTGGCTGAGGTAGCACTGGTCATATTGCTCTGTATAGCCCTCAACTGGTCTTGAAGTACTTCATTCTGGTGCTTTAGAAGTTCAACTTCATTTGCTTGAGTGGTAACCATGTTTCTGAGGGCCATCCCAGGGCCACCCAGGGACTCCCAATATCCTTCTGGGATTTGGTTAGACATGATATGAGGTGGAAACTGATGGAAAAGATGTGTGAGGTTGTCTGAAGGGGAGCTTGATCTTCTGTGAGGTGATGCTATTGACAAGGTCACAACAACAAGATACTCCAATATTAATGAGCTGATAAGGGGGTTTTCCACCTGGTGTAGCAGTAATCCTCAGTTTATACAGAGGTTACTAGCAATAAATACATATATAGAAAGTCCACCTGGTGTAGAGGTAATCCTCAGAGATCAAGCTGAGGGGTAACCGTTACACCAGTCACACTTATATACCCTATCCTGTGTTGTAAATTACAATCCCTATCTACTATCCAGTCCCACCCATTCCTGCATACACCATCACAACTTCTTATCATTCATTCATATGTGCCATTCGCCACCCATCACACCTGTTACTCACCCACACGCACAATCTATCCACACACATCACACACATTATGGTCACCTGTCACAGTCACCCAATACAGTCATGTGACATGTCACCACGTGATTCTGCATGGACCACAGATACGCACCAGAACAAATACTTAAATAGTTGAAAGTACGATAGAACAAATTGATTGAAAAATGAATAGATAAAAATTATCTTTTTACAGAGAAATAAATTTATTCTGAATCATTTCTAGAAAAGAATCCTAAAAAATCTAGCTTGTAAAAGAGACACTACTACCTTCGTCACCTATACCAAAAGAAGAATTCACTCACAAAAGGGTGTGCACACCGAGTTGACTGAGCAGGTGCCAAAGTTTCAAAGATGTGTACAGGAAGGAACTTTACTATCTCAGAGTAAAAATTAAATTCTCTATAAGGGGAAATTCCAGTCCCCCATTTTAACATCCTGGAGATTATTATGTAATCCACAGATGCAAGGCATGGAAAGGCATGGAAAGACATGAACAGGAAGCAACAAACTGACAATGAACTCCAAACTGAACTCTAAGCTGAACCCTGACAGGAGCAGGAGGAGTAGAGGAAAGAAGGAGACCATGAACAGTAGTAGGAATAACAGTGAGACTGGGAACAAGTTGAGGAACATGTGGAAAGTTGGACTCATCAAAAATAGCATCATGACTGAGGATTATAGTATGAGTAGATTTGTCCCAGAAGTGATAACCTCTGGAGTTGATTTTAAATCCAATGAATGTGAGAGGATGAGACTTTGGTTCAAGTTTGGAGCACTTGTTAGAAGGAGTGAGAACATAATTGAGATAACCAAAAGTCCAAAAGTATGAGACATATGGAACAGGCTCTTTTGTCCAGAGAAAGTGAGGAGTCTTCCACCCTAAGATGTGAGAAGGTGTGCAATTGTATGTGTGAATAGCTGTATGAATCCCCAGTTCCCAGAAACCTGCAGATAAATGTGCATTATGCAACATTGAGAGTGTGCATTCCAGGAGAGTATAGTTCCAGTGTACAGCACAACCATTGTGTTGAGGAAAACCTGACATGGTTTGATGGTGTTCAATTCCAAGAGATGCTAGATGACTTTGAAGTGTTTGTGCCATGTATTCTCCACCTTGGTCTGAGTGAAGAATCTTGAGTGTATAACCGGTGTGTTTTTGTGACTAAGCCAAGAATTCTTCAAGGGTAAGTTTGAGTTGGTCTTTAGACTTCAGACCATACAGTGACTCAAAAAATTTTCCCAATGTTTTGCACTTTCAGCTTCATGGTCACATAGCATCACAACAAGGCCAAACAGAGCCAATATGTTGGTGTTGTTATAAGTAAAGGGAAAAGAATATCTTTGAAACAAGGGTATATAGATAAAAACACAAAAACTCGGTATAACATTGAAATTAGTACAAAAACAGCAGATAAATGCATGGGAAATCAAAGATATTAATTGTATGAACCTTTCCCAAGAAGAATCACATCATTAGCTACATTCCCCATCATCCTACAATTATTTTACATGTATTCCAGACATGAGACTTGGTTCCTGGCACTTTAGTGCCCTGGTGGCTAAACATTTGGAAAGTATGAAATGGAGATAGGGAATAGTACAGGGACATAGGGGACACTGTACAGAGTGGGAATTTATTGGAAGCACAGTAAGAATGAAACAGAAAAGGTCCAAGACAGACAGGAGCTCAGGGAAAGCCTAGGCAACTGTATATATGCTACAACCAGAAGTCCCCAATCACTTTGCACTTCTTGCAGCATGCTACTGATATAGGGTAGCATGAGGGACAAGAGAGGATCAAAGAGAGAAGGTCTAAGATCAATTTGCAATGACTTTTCTTATTTCCAATAGCCTAGCTATAGTATATGTGACTCCCTATCTTTGTACAGAGCAGAAATCCACTGATTCTGACCAAATGTAGTTAAATTTCCTTTTATTTTCGTTACTAGTTACAGGTCTATGCTTTGTATAAGTACTACAAGTCTCATAGGTAGTACTGTAATGAACAATCTGTAAGACTCGTTATAAATATATAACTATACAAGTATTTCCTCAGTAAATGCTGTGTTGTAGGATACTGAGGTAGAGTGAAAAACACACTAGCTACTTTATACTATCTAAAGAACAATGGGAAACATGGAACAATGAGAATATAGAACAAAGAGAATGTTTGCGCAGTCGCAAATATTCTGCTGCAGACCTGTGGACAATGGGACCGCGCAGTCACAATGGGGTGACATGGGGTGATGCGGTTTGTTCCTAGCTTATGTGTCCTCCTAGCTTATGCATTCATTCCTACACTCCCCCTCAAACCACAGTCAGCCCAAGCTCTACCACAAAATGCTTGACCTTTGTTGATGGCAGGGCCTTGGTAAGTGTATCAGCCACCATGTCATCAGTGGGGCAGTATACAAGTTGAACTGCCCCTTGTTCGATAATCCAGCATATGAAGTGAAAATGTACATCGATATGCTTAGTTTGCATGTGATACTGATGATCCTTTGCAAGTGCAATCATGGATTGATTATTGGAAAATAGTGTGGTGGGAGATAGCTCAATGTCAAAGATTTGCTTGATCAGGGAGAGAAGCCAGAGGGCTTCCTTCGTCACGTGAGTTGCAGCTATATACTCACTTTCCATTGTGGATAGGGAGATGACATTTTGCCTTTTAGCACCCCAGGATACAGCACCACCATGGATTATGTATGCATAGCCAGAGATCGCATGTTGGTCTTTGGCCATGCTACTGTCTGCATCTGCATAGCTGATCAATCCTCCATCTGCATGTCCAAATGACAACCATAGCTGAGTAGTGCCTTTTGAATATTTGGAAACTCTTTTGACTGCATTCCAGTGCATAGGGCCAAACTTTGTTGAATATCGAGACAGACACTGGACAGCGAAAGCTATGTCAGGGCATGTGTCGAGTGCAGCATACATGAGCGATCCGACAGCCTCTCTGTATGGCATGTCATGCATTTGAGCCCACTCAGTCATCGTTTTTGGTGTTGAGGATGCCCACAGTATCAGCCCATGTTGCATTGGTGTAGATGCAGGCTTGAGGTCTTCAAAATTGTACTGATGAATGATGGACTCAATGTAGGATCGTTGGGAAAGGTGAATGGTGCGTTGCTCTCTGTTGCGCCTGATTTCTATTCCTAACAACCAGTGAAGCTCCTCAAGGTCAGTTATTTCAACATGTTTTGAAATATTGGCCTTGAACTCAACCACCAATGATTGTGATGATGCCGCGATCATACAATCATCTACATGGACCAGGACAATGATGTTTGAATTGTGGGTGCAGCGAAAGAAAACTGCCTGGTCAACATCACAATGAAGAAAATGTAACTTGGTAAGCATTATGTCCATAAGCTTCTGATACCATCAATGACCAGATTGTTTTAACCCATACAATGTCTTTTGCAGGAGACAAACCGTCCCAGAGGAGCTTGGTGCAGGATACCCTGGAGGTTGAGACATATATATTGTCTCCTTGTCAGTGAGTTCTCCATTTAGGTACATGCCTTTTATGTCAATCTGATGTAGTTCTATGTCGTTTGTAGCAGCCACTGTGAGCACAGTGTGGATTGACACTAATTTGGTGACTGGGGCAAAAGTGTGAAAAAAGTCAATGCCAGGTACCTGTGAGAAACCTTGCACAACAAGGCAGGCTTTGTATCTGACTACATTTCCCACAGTGTCCTTTTTTGCTCTGAAAACCCATTTTGACCCGATGATATTTGCGCTGCTTGGGGCATTTGTAAGTCTCCAAGTTCTGGCATCATGGAGCACCGCTAACTCTTCATGAATGGCAGTCTCCCATAGGTGCCACTTGTAAGTCTGTAACTTGTTATATAGTATGCAGGGACTTTGGCTGGTATGACCAAG
>QFEC01030029.1:6458-18844 GCA_003316585.1 Gomphus bonarii | reverse complement strand
GGGATCACACAACATCAATGGTCTCTTTCCGAGTCCCACATCGCGAGTTACGTTGATGATCATGGTGACCGCCATGATGATGCGCCCGCAGAGCGTACCGAATCTGTTGAGCCTACCATTGAAGTCAGCGAACGGATCGAGGATCAACAGAAGGAAGCTTGGCCACGTCAGCTTACACGGCAACCAAGTGAACCTTTGCCAAATAAAGACAACTCCAAGAAGCCGAAGGATGGAGGCAAGAAGGCACCCCGCTGGAAATTCTGGTCTAAGAGGTACGTTTGGTGCTCACATTTTGTAGCGCCACCGCTTGACTGTACACCGAACAGTGGTAAAACGAAAAAGACATAAAGTACTGATCATTTGGCACTGGCGAAGGCCTGGGCGCATCATTTTTCATATCAACATCATGGACCAGAATCAAAAAATTAAACCGCTGTGTAGACTATAATTATATTTATTTTCTCGTGTTACATTCTAAGTATAATATTGTACGATAGTGTTCACTTTCCAGCTCATCCAGAAAAAAAAAAAACAGTCCACTGATCGAGCGTCACCTCACTTGCGAATTTGCACAGGTATCCAAACCGATAGTACATCAAACATCCCGGTATCATAGTTAGTGCCAGTATATAACTCCGTCCTGGTAACAAATATCCAACGCAACCCTATGCCTTTGTTTCCTTGTCCCATCTGTCCTAGCTCTTAGCAACGCCAGTAGGTTCTGGATATACAGCACACACTCACAGATCCAAGAACAACTTCCACAAGATAGAAAACAGGAGGCCTTGCAGACCGTTTGCAATGTAACGCGTCTTCAGTCCACGCCCGAACAGTCCGCGGTATCCATCCTGAGCGACAACCCTCTGCGCAGCCTCGTCTACATAGTAAAAGCAAATGGTATGTGTGTGTGGGGGGGGGGGTATTGTTTCATGTGAGCATTCGTGACTGCAAAACCGCATTCACGAGGTATGCCTACTCACAGTAGCTCACGCGCTCCTCGTCCACCTGCCTGTACGTCTTTACCACACGCAGACTGTTGCTCACAGTGTCACTGATAACGCTCGCAACGAACCCGATGAAAGCCTGTCGAAGAAGCTTCTGCACGAGCGTGTGCGGCTGCGGCAGTCGCTCGTAGAGTGTGTTGTACGTCGCAAACCTACACAGGGGGCAGAAACAGAAAAGACAAGAAAAAAAAACGACGTCAGGGCTCGGCGCGTCCCTCGCTCCGACGCATGTCGAAGACTGAAAGGAAACACTTTACCAAGGGTAATGCCCGACGAAGGTAGCGGCGGCCGTGGCGAATGCACCGTACCACAATGTGGCGATACCGTACTGTTTAATCTATACCCACGAAACCAAAAAGAGGGTTCAAGCGAAGAGTCTGCATGTGTGTGATGGGCACCGGACTGACCCTCCGTGCGAGAATAGCCCATCCGGGCCGACCCTGCGTTTGGAGCGTAGTCTGTCAAACGATTACCCAGTCAGCGGGTGCGTTTCGTCGTATACCAGACGGCCAACTTCAAATTGAGGTGGCAAGAATGGCGCTGAAGCCTTACCTTGAGGGTGTCTACTGGTGTAAGGATCATCCTGAACGCTGCGGCAGCTAGACTAGCAAAGATGGTCTTCAGGAACGCAGGCAGTTTGTTCATATACGTGTTCGAGGTCAGAAGGGCCAGAATTCCAGCGTTCGCTGCCGTATCTCCAAATCGAGCCACGGGGCCTGCATGAGGGGATATGTCAATGTTCTGTGCGATGCGTGAGGGATGAGGAGGGCGTGTAATGTTTAACCTTGGATCAAGGCTGCGCCAAGTCCCTGGTAGTATCTTCCAAAGCCGCCATCGGCGTATAATGTCTTAGTCGCAACCGTGGTGGTCGTCCCATACCCTACGAAAGCAAGGTTAGGAAATACCGCTCGTAACAACGAATAACGGTTAAGCCTCACGGTACTGGAAGTTCATCACTGTGCGGATAGGCTGGTAGATATGCAAATTCAGCTATCAGCGCCCCATCATAAGATATGGAATAAAACGTACCATCAGGAGTAGGACCTGCAGCACCATCGCTAAGCTCGCGCATAAGGCCTTCACGAATCAAAAACCACCAATCAATATCTCAAAACTTACCGGCTGCTCCACTCAAACCTCCTCCCAGAGCACCCTCCAACGCTCCCCCGAGATCAAACTAGAAAAAAAGAAAACAAACACACATACACCCTCAGGAACACTCGATCAAATCATCCCCACCACGACCACAATTAGGTCCCCGTCCAAAAACGCACCTCAACATCCTTCGAATCGATGAAGCCTTTCACAAACACTGCAATCACAAACGCAGAGACCAACACCAAGAACGCATACCACGCGATCTGCGCCTTGCTAAGCTTCTTCCGAGGCGGTGACACAGTGGCCGTGGCAGGCTGTCCTAAACCACCATCTTCAGGAGTTGCAGGATCGCGTTCCACAGGGTGAGTGCGAGGATCCAGCAGCGGCTGTCGCTCGTTCGCTGCTGCGGGTAGAGCGCCAGATGGTGTCGTCATGGTGGTGTGAATATGCGCAGAAGTTTGTATACATGATGACCAACGCTTTAAGAGATAAAGAACAAGCGCCTGCTGTTGCCTAATGCGGCCTATATGGTAATGGGCCATCTGCTTCTCGGTCCACTGAGATCCACTTCATATTTGCCCTGACGCGGCCACTGAGAGCATCGTAAAATATTTTTCTGAACTGAGCTTTCCGATTAAGAATATAGATAACGGAGTCACTAATGGCGTATCTTTATCTATGAAAATATTGGCACATTGGCGCCACGGGTTTGTGTCGTTGTCGTTCGGTCGGCCTGGCTGTGTATGCTACGAGCCTGTTTATTGTGTGTATGTAAGATCTAACTTTGTTAGCAATATTTGTATTGTAACTCGCCTGATCTGTCCCACGGACAAGAGTTGGAATCGATGTTGTCGATGTTTTCATTCTCGATCCTGATCTTGATGGTTTTTGAATATGAGCTGGTAGCACAGATGGAAAATTTCCACAGCAATAAAATTATGTACCTTTCCCATCAGGAAAAGCAGAGGCTATTGCACAACACCGCATAGCCTAATGGTGGACAGAGAGGTGTTAGACAAAACATGCTTATTGAGTGTCCTGGGGGGTTTCCCCTGCTGGCTCTTTGGAGGGGACTGATTTCACAAAGACTAATTTGTTGTTAAGTCTGGCATTGATGGCATTGTGTCCAAAGGTTTCTCAAGTGGTCCAATCTATCAAAGTCAAACGAAGACAGAGAGGTTTATATATATTTGGAGGCCTTGTATCAAAATGGAAAGGAGTTGTCCAAATGTAGAAGGGATACTACATTAGGCTATGGACATACTACAAAGAGAAAATGTGTCATGTGGAATAATGGAACATGCTAGAAGATGATGCATGATGGAGGTGGTGATATGGAGGTCCATATGTTGGAGTGTGACATGATGATGATGATGGAGTGGGGTGATGTGTGTGTGTGTGGAGATCACATGAGGAGTTTGGAGTAGACATGTTGGTTGTGGAGTGCTCTGGAGGGGTGAATATGGCTCAGATATCACTCAGAGGTGGATGACTAAGGGTGCTTAGATGGAGATCTATTGGGGGGAATCTGGGATCTAACATTTGTCCAATTCCTCCTAGTCCTGCTGCTGCACACCATAATCATCAGTGATATGAGCCTGATCAAGGTCAATCAAGGTCAGTTTGCCCTCATGAATGAGTATATTGCAAAATGCAATGTTACCATGTGCAACCCTGGCCAAATGTAATGGTGTCACGTCACTACATTCTGTCCAAGGTCTAAAAGAAGAATAATTTTGACCACTCACAGTGTGGTGACAAACTCTGTTGGATCTGAGTTAGTAGTGCCATATACATAAGACAAGAGCAGCAGGCTGACAACAAAATCATCATCATTGAAGGAAAAATTGAATAAATTGTAGAAATTAGGAAGAGGAATGGCAGAAGAATTTTTGGGAAAGTTAGGTGTTAGATACTGATAGACTTGGACTTCATGCTCCAGGTGTTGAATTTCCTCAGAGGTGAAAGCTAGTTTGGTCCAGATTGGTATACCATTGGTCCTCCTGGGAAAACGCCACTCTTGCCCACACATCCTGGTGGTCATATTCAGTATGTGTTGTTAGCATGACCATCACAGACTTCCTTGGTTTTGGGGTTGTATCCAAGTCCAATCTGAGGCTCAAGGAGAATGAGGTGCTGAAGGAGGATCAGTCCCAAGAAAAATAAAATTTGACAATGTGCTACTTAAACTTGCAGAAGTGCTCCAGGTACTCAATTATTGCTGTGATAATGCATTACACCACACCCATGGCTGAAGCTGTGGAGAAGCTTGAACCAAATCAAAATGGTTAGACTCATAGATATCCTCATTGTATATGACCACTTGAATCTCAGAGATTTGTGAGCAGCAAACCTGACAGAAATCAAGGAAAAGAACATAGAGTAGGTATGACAAACTGAAGCATACATTTCCTTGACCAGTATCACTATACTTGGGTTGTCCTAGAAATTGGCCTGATCTACCTCATGCATGATCTCTATTGGCCTATGCTGTGCAAGTTGTTAAATAACAAAGACTAACTTGTGTTGCATGAGTCTGGAGGAGGGCCAGAGCCCTCTTTATTATCTGCACCAGACTTGGGATCTCCTGGATATTGGCCAGATTTGACCAGGGGATTATCATCATTATCTGTAGTATATGTGGGTAAAATAAAGTAAAAACAGCAAGAAATAGATCATCTGGTTTGTCTGAGTTACTAGCATTTTCAGGTATAGCATCAAGTGTTAGATCCTTTTGTAGGGCGGTAATTTTATCAACTTGAGCCTTTTAGACCTTCTCCATTGTATGATCATCCCACTTGCTCTTAACTTCTCAACATGCAATCAGTACAGTCTTATATGACTCATAAAATAGTTTGGATGAGTCTGAGATATCTACTTGACAGAACTGGCAATGCAGTTCCAGTGCAAGTAAAGAAGCCTCTCTTATTACATTGAGAACTGTAGGTTGCTTGGTATCCATGACATTTACCCAAGGATATTGCTGCTTATCCAACTTTTCATCAAACACTGATTTTGTGTTTACATACTGAACAATATCATTGCTCTTGGAGAAGCTGATGTTATCTTGTGGAACTAGGGGTTGCAAATAGGATCCAATATCAACAAGGTTTTCGTCTCCTGAATCCAGATACACAAGTGAACATTATAGATTCAATCACCTAAAAATTGATGAGTACTTCCTGGCACATGAAGTCCAAGGAGGACTGAGACAAGATTCACTCAACCTGGGGTAAGCTCACTCAGTCTGAAATAAAGTGACCCAGTCTGGACAAATATGCAAATATACCCCAGACTGAATGCCCAAACCTCAGACCATGTGCTGGGAAGTTGGCTCCAGGGACACCATGTATTTATAGAACATGTTTGCATACCTTCAGACCCAGGGAAGGGGTAAAGTATGTTGAAGAAGGAGGGCATGGACCATTGATATATATATATTAGAGGGCTCACTAGCAAGGGATCCCTAGGTTTTCCTCTTGGAAATTCCCCCTTGCTGGGCAAGAACCCCCCTACTGTTATACATGTTATATTTGTTAAGAATGGGTCAAGCCAAGTTCTTGGGTAAAGCTCACATGAGGTTGTGACAATGAGTGAGGTTCAAAGTAGGGCTTGGCTTCAGCTTATGTGCTGTGCCTTCCAGATCCCATAAGATCCCTAATTTCCAAGGGCAAGGTCTGATGGAAAACTCAGGGTAATCTTAGTCAATTTTCTGACTACAGAACTACTAATTTACATATGTATTATATATGAGATTAGTATTTCAAATAGTCAGAATAATTTCAAATCAAAAGATCAAGGGGATTTCCAGAATGGGAATTAAAACAAAGGCAAGGTGAAACATGGATGAGTAAGGATAAGGTTTGGGCAAGGTGTGTTACTGTTAAGTCCAGAGTCAGAGACGTCTTGTCTGGGGTGGTCTGGGGATGGTCGAACTGCTATTTCAAGCCAGGGTGCGGAGTCAAAAGGACTTGGCTTTAACTTATGTGTTGTGCCCTCTTGCATCATCTTGTCCTTGAATTTATGGAGTTGTCAGAATGGAGTTGCAGAGTGAGAACGGAGATAATGAGGGAAGACTAAATTGATATTTGAACTAGGGAACTAGCTATGAATACATGGAGGTTTAAATACATTTGGAGCATGGGATTGATATGGAGCAGGGTCATCTGAATGCAGAGGAGTTACTATATTAGGATGCAGGGATGCTAAACAAGAGATGGGGTCATGTGGAACTATAGAACATACTAGAAGATGACATGGAAGATAATAGAAGAGGTGACATGGAGGTCTGTATATTGGAGTGATGACACGATGGGGATGACTGAGATGGAGTACGGAGTGTGTGGAGGTCACGTGGAGGGTGTCTGTGGTGCAGAGTATGATGGAGGAGAGAGATCTGTCTGGAGGGCTGAGATTGATCTGGAGGGGTGCAGAAATGAATGATAAATGGGTGCTAGGATGGAGATATGTCAGAGGGAATCTGGGATCTAACAGTTACAAAGATTGTTGTGTGAGGCAACAGAAAATAATAGAATAGGAAAGTGTACCATGTGCAAGGAAACTAACCAGGTCATTGACCTGTATGGAGACATTGACCTCAGAGCTTACATGTGGTGTTCACTGCAAGGTGTCAGTTGTTCAATCAAGCAGAGGGTGAGGGGAGTGAGGGGGTTGAAGAGCCTAAAGAAGAGTTCTGGCAAAGGGAAGCAGAAGGTGAGTGAGGGCAAGGAGCTGGATGAGTTGAAGGTAGAGGAGAGCCTGGGTGTTTTGCAGGCAGCATCACCCAAGGTAAGGATGGGTTGGGGGCTGGCTGAGGCAAGATCTGTGTGGCTGAGGTCATGACCACCCACATTCACTCCATTACACCTATCACTTCCATTGCCTTCTGTTGCCTCACCAAATGTCTGGCTTTGTGAGGTACTTTCCCTTTTGAGCTGGTTGATTAGCTTAGGTATGAGAGGGAGCAGATACAATGTCTTTATGGTCATGGCATTCAGACATCAGTAGTCCTGTACAAGCTGAAGTGAGCTGTCTTTCCTTTTGATGAAGAATACTGGGGAGGCCATCAGGGATTTAGATGGCCAAATATGCCTGGTGTCCAGATTCTCTTGGATGAAAACATTGAGCTCAGCCTGTTCCAATGAAGACATGGGGTACACCTTGCATTGATGGGGCTTGAACCTGGTTCCAGCTCGATGGCATGATCTCAAATCCTTTGCTCAGTGAGCTTGTCAAAGGACTTCTTCATGAAT
The DNA here is from genome assembly GCA_003316585.1 of Gomphus bonarii. Taxonomy (NCBI): domain Eukaryota; kingdom Fungi; phylum Basidiomycota; class Agaricomycetes; order Gomphales; family Gomphaceae; genus Gomphus; species Gomphus bonarii. Next base: position 11,490 of record QFEC01030029.1, on the reverse strand, counting down.
ACACTCTCAAACTCTTGGAGGTAATTAGGGATCTCAGCCTCAGCTTGGGAATTCTTATAATGCACTTCTGCTAGCCTTTGTGGCTTGTGTAAGGGCAACTCCCTTAGTAATTCCAGAGGTATCTCATGGAGCTAAGCAGAGGAAATCTCAAGTTTATACAACTACCACCTAGATACAACATGACTAGGGTTCTCACCTAAGCAGAGGAAATCCTAAGAGGAAAGTCTAAGGATTCCACTGCTAGGGATTCTCTCTCTATATATACTCTTTATGTAAGTGGTCCATGCATTCCTTTGTAAGCACCTATACAGAGTTACCCAAGCCTATCTCTTGGTACCAAGTCTGAAGCCCAGGTACCTGGCTCTAGGCCCTGCCCTCTGTCCTAGAATGTCTAGTTATGGAGTGATGGACATCTTGGATGTGATGGATGTCTCAGAGGCAATGGACATCATGGATCAATCAGAGTTTGAATAGGAGATCTTGGAGTTGAACCAGAGATTGAAAAGGGTCATCCCCTGACAGCTTGGACATATTCAGCCTTGGGTGGTAATATCATGCACATCAGCCTATCTCCTTCCTCTAAGTTATCCCAGGACCCCTCTGGTCTGTCATCACCTCTCTCCATCTCTCATTCATCCTGTCCCTCAGGCAGCATAGGGAATGGGCCTGCTTGGCACATCCAGATCTGTCACCCAGTTTTTGGGGCCTCTTTCTGCTCTTCCTGAAGCTTGGTTCAGCTGGTGTGACACTTAGTGTACCATCGGCTCATTTTGACTTTGCAAGTCTGTCAGTCAAGCTCAGGATTGTGCTCCTCTAGCCAGGTGAACCCCAGGATAAGGTCCTGCTTACCTAGTTGGCAACCACAAAGGTGGTACATTCTGTGTGCCTGTCTACCTAAAGGATCACATCCACAATCTCCCAGACTGACCTTGCCTCATTTAGGGAGCCATCCACATCTGTGAGGGCAATGTGATTGACAAAGTCACAACAACAAGATACTCCAATATTAATGAGCTGATAAGGGGGTTCTCCACCTGGTCTAGTGGTAATATTCAGAGATCAAGCTGAGGGGTAACCATTACATCAATCACAACTTATATACCCTAATCAGGCGTTTATTATGTAATCAGAAGATGTAAGGCATGGAAACATAAACAGGAGACAATAAACTGAATAATGAACTCCAAGCTAAACCCTGACATCACCCCCCTCTCAATGCATGACTTCTTGGTGTGGCCTTTGAGAGTGAACTACCACCCCTTCCAGAAGTTTTGGCTCAAATGGGTTTGGGATGGTGGATTCAATGGAAACATCCCCCAAGATACCATTTCAGGGTTCCCCAAAACAAAGAGAGGGTGGAGGTTGGGTCTGACTTGATTGCTACTCCAGGTTATAGTGGGAGTCTGTTCCAGGCCACCAATAGCTCCAAGACACAAGTTCCATTGTCTTCCAGTGACCAGGATGACCAGTGGTGCTTGCATCATGGTGTGCCTTGACAATGTCATGCCATAGCTTGGAGTCAAGAGGGACATATACCTTGCCATGGTAAAGAATAAGACCATTCTCTTCTGTCCATTCTTCTCCTTGGAGATTTCCAGATGGTCCAAGTTCTTTGAGAGCCTTTACAACCTTTCATCTTGGTCTGTGCAGTCCCTGACTCTGTCAAGAAATTTGTTGGCTTCACCATTCACCAGTTGTGCACCTGTGGGATTAACATGGAACATGTTAGGTTGGAGTAGAATCTGGTTTTGATTATCTTCCTCCCCCTACTTATGATCTACCCATATTGAGAGTGCATCAGGCTTAGTTGAATGACAACCAGGATGGTGGATCAATTCAAAATCAAAACAAGAGAGGTAGAGTGACCAGTGAGCTTGGCAGCAGTTTAGATTCTGGGCAGAGCAAAAGTAGGTGAGGTTTTGATGGTCATTGAGGATCTCAATTTTGTACTTGGTTCCTTCTAAGATATGACACCATTCTTCTAGACCACAGATGACAGAGAGTAGTTCCTTGTCATGGATAGCATAGTTGCACTCCATGTCTGAAAGACTCTTTGAGACAAAGCCAATGGATCTCCACTTCCCATCATCACAGAGTTGAAATAATACAGCACCTGTTGCATATACTGAGGCATCTGTTTCTAGGCAAAAGCATTTGGTCTGATCCAGGAGGACAAGGATAGGGGTAGAGGTAATGAGGTGTTTGAGTTCATCAAAGGCAGCTTGCTCTGGTCCATCTGGTGTCCAAGACTACTGTGTATTGGCTTTGGTGAGATTGTTCAGGGGTTTGGAAATGTGAGAGAAGTTGTCCACAAATTGATGATAGAAGTTGACAAATCCAAGGAAGGATCTAACCTTGGTGACATTGCATAGGGTTGGCCAGTCGCATACTCCTGCTACCTTCACTGGGTCCATTGCCACCTTCCCTTCCAAGAGGATTAGTCCAAGGTACTCCACCTCCCATTGTTCAAATACACATTTCTCTGGTTTCAGATACAAGTTGTTGGAGCAAAGGATTTCAAGGGCTTGTTGCATGGTCTTTTGATGGGCTTCAAGGGATTCTGTGAAGATGAGTATGTCATCTATGAACACCACTACAACTCCTTCGTCAATGAGCTCCCTGAAGATTTCATTCATCATCATTGAAAGGTGACTGGGCTGTTCGTGAGACCAAAGAACATCACCAGAGGTTCATATAGACCTCAGTTTGTTCAGAAGGCAGCCTTCCACTCATCTCCTTCTTTTATGTGTACATTGTTGTATCCCCAGTGGATGTCTAGTTTTGTAAAGTATTTGGCCTTGTTTATACTATCTGGTATAAGAGGGAGGGGATAAGCATTCTTGATTGTTATATCATTAAGCTTCCTGTAGTCTTGTACAAAGCAGAGGCCACTGTCCTTTTTCTTTACAAAGAAGACTGGGGATGCCATGGGTGATTTAGAGGGGTGGATGCCATGGCTCTTCAAATTTTCTTCTAGGAATGCATCTAGTTCTCTTTGCTCATTGGGAGACATCAGATAGACCTTGGTGCTGAAGGACTTGGCACCTGGTATCAGCTCAATTGCATGATCCCAGGGTTTACATGGGGGAAGCCTGCCAAAGGACTCCTTTGAGAACACATCCTTGAATTCCTGATAAGGTTTTGGAACTAGATCTTCAAAGAATTTAGTGGGTGTAAGCTCTGATGCCTTTTGGGCAAGCTATTGTGAGACAGTTGAGCCTGCACCAATTTCTTCATGGTCATTCTCCACAAAGACTACAAAGAGTCTGTCTCCATTTTCAGGTGAATACAATGGCTCTTCAGTTGTGGCACATGTGTGTTGATCAGGAAGGTGTGTGTGGTCTTCTTCAATGTCCAGGACCATTTCAACTTGAGGCTTCTTGTTTGTTGGTTCAATACCACATGATTCAGGGTAGCAAGTCATTTTAACCTTGCCCAAGTGCCAATTAAGTTCTGGGTTGTGCTCTGTGAGCCAGGTGTGTCCTAAGATGATTGCTAGGCACCCCAGGCTTGTCACTAGAAATGTAGCACATTCTGTGTGATCTCCATACATGCAGATGAGGTCAACCTCTTCCTTGATTGAAACTGCTTCATCAAGAGTGCCATCTATGTTATAGATAGATATATCACAAGGGAAGTGATGGTTTTTGAGCCTTTCTGCTCAAACAAATTCAACATCAATGAACATTCCCTTGGCACTGCTGTCAAGGAGTGCATCAATTGCTAGAGGGCATCCAGTGTTGACAGACTGGACCTTCAGAGGGACTTTGGTGTACCAGCAAGTGTCAGCAGAGCATATATAGAGAAGGGGAAGGGGTTGCTCTTCAGGGTTTGGGGTGGTGGGTTTGATTTCAGGCATGACTGGTTGGGTTTCAGTTGGGTCTAGGGTTGGCAATGAGTGTAGAATGTCTCTAGTATTCCTCAGCATACATGTTTCAAGAACTGAAAACCAATTTGTCAAGCAGGGCATGTCTTTCACTGCTGACTTGCCTAAAAACCCTGTTTCCCTCCTTCTTCAGAAGTTTGGACCCTTGACTTCAGTGCTGCCTCATGACCATCTAGAGCATCTGCTACTGACTCTGAGATCATGTCTGTAAGTGCAGCTCTTGTGAGGTTTGTGTGGACACATTCCTTGTGAGGCTCTGGACATGCTGGGGAAATATGGCCTTGCTTGCCACAGTTATAGCATATCCAAGTCTCAATGTGTCATCGATTGGAATCTATATCCATGGGCATAGCAGTGTTGGGTGTGTGCATGGCAGGAGCAGTTGTAGTGCAGGTTGGGACAGTGCGGTGGGAGCCATGAGATGCTTGTGCTTTCTTATCTTCCACAAGACGGCAATAGTTGCAGTCAATCTGACATGTGGCTTCCTTCCATGCCTTGAGGTTGGATGGGAGAAATGGTTGTGCATGGATCTTGTCTAGAATTGTCACTGGAAGTCCTTGTGCATAGGCATCCTCTAGTGCCTCATCATTAAAGCCTGTTCTCCCTGCAAGGATCTCAAACTGTGCAGTATAATTGTCTGCTGACATGCTAGACATCATCTTGAGGTCATGCAGTTTGGTATGGGCTGTTCTGGCATGATCAGGGTCTCCAACGGCTGCTTCAACCTGTTTAGCAAATTCATTGAAGGTACTGATTGGAGAGGTTCCATCAATGATATCTTGGGTCTTATTTTGCGCCCAGGTTGCTGCAGAGCCTCCTGACATGAACAAGAAGGCATATAGCATTTTTGTTTGTTTGTCTGTGAATGCTCCTGGTTGAAGGGTGATAGAGAGCTTCACAGTGCAGATAAATCTTTCCATGTCTTCCCTATCTCCAGTGTGTCAGGGGATGACCTGTTTCAAGCCCTGAGCCAAAACAAACACAGCTCAGCCAGGAATGCACTGAATGACCCAAGGTTTTCAGAAAGACCTTCCACACCTTTGGCACCTTCAGGCCTGCAAAACAGCTCAGCACTTACCCATGAAGTTCCTGAGCCAAGAGCCAAGATATAAGGTGGGAAGCTGAGGACCAATATATTCATTGTCA
>QFEC01029870.1:0-14827 GCA_003316585.1 Gomphus bonarii | reverse complement strand
TTTATTTATACTAATTTTGAGCTGATTATATAAGCAACTAATTAGGAAGGCTTCTAGAAATTAATGGTAGTTTATGGAAGGTGATGGAATGAGCTGGAAGCCTGTACAAGTCTCTGAGTCACCCTTGGAGTCAATTGTAAAAATAGTAAATAATCCTTCCCACGACTGGTACTCTTGTGACTGGTCAGGTCACAAAATATTAATGTTAATGAGCCGTGCTTCTGGGCTGACCTTAAGTAATTAGTGTTGAGTAAGCCCAGGAATTTGTTGTACATTGTGGACTGAGAAATTGAAGCCGGGTTGCTGGTATCCTTAGATAATTGGCACCAGGATTGTTGTACACCATGGGTCCACTTGTAGAAATGTGAGATTAGAGTCAGTTTTCAGTGATTCCTTGGGCTTTTGGTGAAAGTCAATTAAGAGTTAATTGCTATAAGTAATTCACTCTTAATTGGCCAGCCAAAAAATATTTTAATATTTTTCTTGTAGTCAATAAGACTGATTTGATGCTTTTCTTTTGGAAGGAGATGTTTGGACCATGTAGGCCTGTTCCTGTCTTGCAATCCGAATAGAATCCCTCTCTCAACTTATTCTAAGTGATCCCCAACACAGCAAGTGCTTCAGGGGTTGCCCTTATACCCCTCGCATGTACTCCCCTATGACATTGTGAGTCCTCCCAGTGAATCCCTCAAATGTGCAGGGGATTAAATCTTGGCTGAGGAATATTGCATCTCCAGTTTCATAGGGTTGACAAGTGAGAGGCTTCTTTCACCAGGGAAGGGATAAAATGGGTTTGGGAGTTTAAGGAGTCTCTCAATTTGTCTAATGTCCTCTGGGTTGATAGACCAGTGCGATGATATAGGGTAGGATTCAAGTGGGATGAGACTCTGTTGGCTGGATTGGCTGGTAATGTTGTAGTAATGAGGGTTGTTTGTTATTGAGTGGGTGGAGAAGGGTTGATAGTGGGTGTTTATATAAGTGTGAATGAAGTGAGATGTAAGTGAAGTGAATAGGATGTCAGGTGGAGCATTGCTTATTTTTTGGGGTTAGGGTGTCATGTGCCAGGTTCCTTCCTTCTGTCCAATTGAAGACTTGTCATTTGGGAGCTTCAGTGAAGTTATCCAGGGTTATAAAGGGGAGGATAGCATATAGAGCAGCTGATATATGCTGTGAGGCTTCAGGTTTCTGTTAGTGAAACTCCATGACAAGTTACCTTGCTCCAGAGACATCCTTCACAGATACCCAGAGGTCATCCACTGCTCCATAATCTTTCCAGCCCACTAAGTACTCCAGTTCTCCCTCGATGAACCCTGCTGTCTAGTATCCTCTCAACTTGATACTCGGGGACCCCATCTTGGATAATAGGAGGAGGGGCTGAATGTGTCATTCTTGGATTGGATCCTCTTGGTAGGGATGTAGGAGATTGACAAAGAAGACTGGATGGTGTGACCAAAGGATGAGGGAAGTTGGAGGCCATAGGCATTCCATGATATGACCTTGTTCACTACATAAGGGCCCAACCATTTATAATCTAACTTCTTCATTGGGTGAGTGGTTGTAATATTTTGTGCATTTAGCCAGACCTTATCTCCAATCTTGTGGGAGCAGTCTGATGGTGTAGGTCATAGAATTGTGCCAAGTCCTCTGTGTAATTGGGTGTTGTAGATTAGCTGTTTTTGGGAAATGGGGCTTTTTGGAAATAAGTTCTATACTAAAAACTTGGGCAATGGTTGGAAAAATATGAGTGAAATGAAGAAGATGTTGAGGAATTTTTATAGTATTTATTGCTAATGAATCTCTGGAGTTATGACCAAAATGCTTGAATAAACTCTCCAGTTTTGCCTCCGCTTAGGTGCCATCCCAGGAAACCGGTCTGGATGCCAAAGCACTGGTTCACTGAATTGTGGTTCTTCCACAATGTAGAAATATTTGGGTAATATGTGGAATAATGGTAAATGAGTCTGATAAAGTAGCTGCATCCTCCAAATTGTAATACAATGGGTTTGTGGCGATGTAGTCCCAAAAAGGTAAGTGCAACTTCTGGCGCTTAATGTTCAGTTTCAGCACGGATAGGAAATTCAAGTATAACTCAAAGTTAAGTGGGAATAGGAATGTAGGGATAATTTCTTGGGTACTTTTGTTCTATGTTCTATCACTGTTTTGTTGTAAATACATTTTTGTACTTATAGAAAATGGGAAACTCTTTGTAATCTGAAAATAATGCAGAACAAAAAAGGAAGGTGGCCTAATCCAGCCATACATGATATATGTATGCACGTGTAAACGGGAATTTTGGTATGGGAAAATTTCATAGGGTGGAAAATAGAAGCTTTGAATGAATGAGAAAATGATTTGTATAAAAAAATACTCCTCTTCCAAGTGGTTACTTTTTCTATCAATTCAGGATGGCAGTGTCTCAGAGTTAGATATGGGGCTGTGCGGATGGTGTCTGCCATAATATCATCCTAAAATCGCGAAAATATTAATGGATGTTCCTTGTGTAGTCTGAAACATCGCTGCGAAGTTTCGTTCTGAAAGAGTTGAAAATGGTGGAGTTATGGGAGTTTTAGTGGTGGAATATATGCATGAACACTCAAATAGTTCTTTACTTCTAACACTCTGCAGCCTTTGACAGTGCAGAGTGTACCTCATTAGTGGCCTTCTCCATGTGAGTGGTGAATTCATCCAATGCTTCTAGTCAGATTTCTCGGATTGGTTCTAACCCAAGTTTTGGATGCTGGCCACTGTTGAGCATGAAGGGGATAGTCTGTGTTGCAGAGTGAATTTGATTGTTGTATGCAAATTCAGCAAAAGAGATCTATTCTAGCCAGTCATCTTAACATTTATTGACAAAGAGTGGTATTGCTCAATCTCCTGATTAACTCATTCTGTTTGGCCATCAGACTGTGTATGATAGGCTGTGGAGGCAGTAACCTTGATGCCTAGGAGTTTATTTAGTTCTCACATAAACTGGGAGACAAATTGAGTGCCATGATCACTGATGACTTCCTCTGGTAGTCCATGGAGCTTCCAAACATGGTCATGGAAAAGTCTGACAATTACTACTGAGTTCACATCAGATGTGGTAGGGATAATGTGTGTTCATTTTGAGAGGCAATCTACAGTGATGAGAAGAGCATTGTAGCCTTGACTGATGGGTAGTTCTGTGATTATATCAACAGTGATAACTTGCCATCTGTGGTCTGGAATATGATTGGGGAGAAGTTTGCAATGGGGGAGGCAGGGAAGGTTTTGGTCCTATTGCAGAGGTCACAAACCTTTACATATTTCACAATGTACCATCCCATTCCAGGCCACCAATAGCTCCAGGACATGAGTTCAGTTGTCTTCCAGCAACCAGGATGACCAGTTCATGGTGTGCCTTGACAATGTCATGCTGTAGTTTGGAATCAAGAGGGACATATACCTTGCCATGGTAAAGAACAAGACCATTCTCTTCTGTCCACTCTTCTCCTCAAAAATCTCCAGATAACCCAAGTTCTTTGAGAGGCTTTACAACCTTCTCATCTCAGTCTGTGCAGCACCTGACTCTGTCAAGAAGTTCATTGGCCTCACTGTTAACTAGTTGTACACCTGTGGCATTAACATGGAACATGTTAGAATGGAGTAGAATTTAGTTTTGATTATCTTCCTCCCCCCGCTTATGATCAACCCATCTTGAGAGCACATCAGGCTTAGTTGAATGGGAACCAGGACAGTGGATCAATTTGAAATCAAAGTGAGAGAGGTAGAGTGACCAGTGAGCTTGGGGATGGTTTAGATTCTGTGCAGACCAAAAGTAGGTGAGGTTTTGATGGTCATTGAGGATCTCAATTTTGTACTTGGTTCCTTCTAGGATATGATGCCATTCTTCTGGATCATGGATGACAGAGAGTAATTCCTTGTCATGGATAGCATAGTTGCACTCTGTGTCTGAGAGACTCTTTGAGACAAAGCCAATGGGTCTCTATTTTCCATCATCCCAGAGTTGAGATAGTACAGTGCCTGTTGCATATGCTGAGGCATCTGTTTCTAGGCAAAACCATTTGGTCTGGTCTGGGAGGACAAGGATGAGGTGAAGTGACATTTAAATTTATCAATGGCAACTTGTTCTGGTCCATTTGGTACCCAAGACCACTGTGCATTGGCTTTGGTGAGGTAGTTCAGGGGCTTGGCAATGTGAGAGAAGTTGTTTACAAATCAACAGAAGAAGTTGACAAATCCAAGGAAGGATCTTACTTCAGTGACATTGCATGGGATGGGCCAGTCACATACTCCTACTACCTTCACTGGATCCATTGCCACCTTGCCTGCTGAGAGGATAAGTCCAAGGTACTCCACCTCTAGTTGTTCAAATACACATTTCTTTGGTTTCAGGTATAAGTTGTTGGAGTGGAGGATTTCAAGGACTCATTTCTTGGTCTTTTGATGGTCTTCAAGGGATTCTGTGAAGATGAGTATGTCATCTATGAACACCACTACAACCCTTCATTAATGAGGTCCTTGAAGATTTCATTCATCATCATTTGAAAGGTGGCTGGGCTGTTCATGAGACCAAAGAACATTACCAGAGGTTCATATAGACCTTGGTTTGTCTGGAAGGCTGCCTTCCATCCATCTCCTTCCTTTATGTGCACATTGTTGTATCCCCAGCATACATCTAACTTTGTGAAGTATTTGGCCCTGGCAGTGGCAACCTTGTTTATAATATCAGGTACAAGGGGATGAGAATAAGCATTCTTGATTGTTATATCATTAAGCTTCCTGTAGTCTTGCACAAAGTAAAGGCTGCTATCCTTTTTCTTTACAAAGAAGACTGGGGATGCCATGGGTGATTTAGAGGGATGGATATGATGACTCTTTAGATTTTCTTCAAGGAAGGCATCTAGTTCTCTTTGCTCATGGGAGACATTGGATAGACCTTGGTACTGAAGGGCTTGGTGCCTAGAATTAGCTCAATTGCATGATCCCAGGGTTTACATGGGGGAAGCCTGTTGAAGGGCTCCTTGGAGAAGACATCCTTGAATTAATGATAAGGTTTTGGAACAAGTTCTTCAAAGGATTTAGTAGGTGTAAGCTCTGATGCCTTTTGGGTGAGTTGTTGTGAGATGGTTGAGCTTGCACCAATTTCTTCATAGTCCTCCTCAACAAAGATTACAAAGAATCTGTCCCTGTTTTCAAGTGAATACAATGGCTCTTCAGCTGTGGCACATGTGTATTGATCAGGAAGATGTGAGTGGTCTTCTTCAATGTCTGAGGCTGTCTCAACCCAAGGTTTCTTGTTGATTGGTTCAATACCACATGACTCAGGACAGTGAGTCATCTTCACCTTACCTGAGTGCCAATCGATCTCTGGGTTATGCTCCATGAGCCAGGTATGTCCTAAAATGATCCCAGGCTTGTCACCAAAAATGTGGCACATCCCATGTGGTGCCCATATGTGCAGATGAGGTCAACCTCTCTAATGCATAGGCATCCTCCAGTCCCTCATCATTAAAGCCTGTTCTCCCTGTAAATATCTCAAATTGAGTGGTGTAGTTGTCTGCTGTCATGCTAGACATCATCCTGAGGTCATACAGTTTGGTATGGGCTGTTCTGGTGTGATCAGGTTCTTCAGAGGCTCCTTCAACCTGCTTAGCAAACTCATTGAAGGTACTGATTGAGGAATTTCCATCAATGATGGCTTGTGTCTTATTTTGTGCCCAGATTGCTGCAGAGCCTCCTGACATGAATGAGAGGGCATATGGTTTGTTCATCTGGGAATGACCTTGGTTGAAGGGTGTTAGAGAGCTTCACAGCACAAATGAATCCTTTTGTATCAGCCCTATCTCCAGTGAAATTCTCTGGATTAGCTGCCTTGATGAAGCATTGAGAAGGGGGGTTGGGTACTGGGATATGGGTAGCCAAGTGCTGGGTTACTGCAACTGTGACAGCTGAGGCAGCATTGGTCATATTGTTCTGCATAGCACTCAACTGCTCTTGAAGCACTTCATTCTGGTGCAGTAGGAGATCAACTTGGTCTGCCTGGGTGGCAAACATGTTTCTGAGGATGGTGCCAGCTTCACCTAGGGACTCCCAATATTCCTCTAGGGTTTGGTTTGACATGTTGTGAGGTGGAAACTAGTGGAAAGGATGTGTGAGATTGTCTGAAGGGAAGTTTGATCTGCTGTGAGGGTGACACTATTCACAAGGTCACAACAACAAGATACTCCAATATTCATGAGCTGATAAGGGGTAATCCACCGGTGTAGCAGTAATCCTCAGTTTATACAAGGTTACTAGCAATAAATACATAGAAAGCCCACCTGGTGTAGTGGTAATCCTCAGAGATCAAGCTGAGGGGTAACTGTTACACCAGTCACAACCCTATACCCTACTCCAGTGCCTATCACATAATCAGAAGATGCAAGATATGGGTAAATAAATGGGAAACAACAAACTGAACAGATGAACTCTAAGCTAAACCCTGACAATGATGCCTTTCCAATTCACCAACTACCCTGCAGCATTTCAATGCTTCCTAAACAACTGTTAGATCCCAGATCACTTTTGACAAATCTCTGCTTTAGTGCCCTTAGTCATCCACCTCCATGTTACATCTGAGTCACATTCAACCCTCCACTGCACTCTGCACCTCAGATACCCTTTATGCTCCTCACATGACCTCCATACACTCCGTACTCCATCCCTGTCATCCTCACCACATCATCACTCCAACACATGGACCTCCATGCCATCCCTTCTATTACCCCCTATGTTATTTTCTAGTATGTTCCATAGTTCCACATGACCCCATCTCTCATTTAGCACCCCTGCATCCTAATGTAGATACTCTTCCACATTTGGATGACCCTGTTCCATAATATTCCCATGCTCTGAATGTATTTAAACCTCCATGTATTCATAGCTAGTTCTCTAGTTTGAATATTGATTCAGTCTCCTCCTAGTTACCTCTGTGAACTCACTCTGCAACTCTGCTCTGCAACACCTCCATAAATACAAGGACAAGACAATGTAAGAGGGTGCAACACATAAGTTGAAGCCAAGTCCTTTTGACTCCATACCCCAGTTTGACTTCAACAGCTCAACCACCCTAGAAAACCTCCAGACAAGATGTCTACAACTCTGGACTTAACAGTATATTTGAACTCTCACTCTTAGTCATCTATGAAACATAGCACTTGAAGCAACATACATGCTGGTACCCTTGTAACCATTTCAGAAGCATCCATATGCTGTGCACCTAATGTTCCAGCTATGCTCCTGAGTACTCACTCACCCCTAACCCCACTTAACTCTGAAAACCCTGCACAAGCACCCAATCTGTACATGCCTGACTCCCCTAACACACCCTCTGATCACAACCCCCCTCAGTCTCCATCCACCTGGCTCCAAATCCCCTGAGAGCATTGTCATCAAACTTGAACAATGTTCCCAACCTTGCTGGGGCCATTACCATGTTGGCCCACAACTTGTCATTGCCAAAGAAGTCATTGCCTCAGACCAAGGTCTGAGAACTGGACACCTTTGATGGTTCTGACAGCTGTAAACTCCAGCCATTTTTGGTTCAATGTAATCTAAACTTTCATGACCATCCTGACACCTTTTCATCTGACAGTGCAAAAGTCATTTATGTGCTGTCCTACCTGAAGGAACCATGTTAGATCAGTTCAAACCCACCTTTTCCTCCAATGTCAACCCCTCTTGGATAGACAATTACTCAGAATTCATATCTGAGTTGAAGGACAACTTTGGACCCCATTATCCTGTTGGTGAAGCAGAAGCAGACCTCAAAACCCTTCACATGCATGACAACCAATGAGTCATCAAGTACCTGGTTGAGTTCAATAGTCTCACTGTACACATCCACTGGGGAGATGCCACACTTCACCACCAGTTCTACAATGGACTTCTAGAATCAAGGATGAAGTAGCTTGTGTTGGTAAACCCAGCACATTGCATTAACTTCAATCCCTCACCCAACCCATCAATGCCTGCTACTACTGGGAATACACTCCAAAGTCACTCAAGAGAACAACTGGAACAAAACCTTAGACTCCCACCAAGACAAGGGTAAGACTCCCACCATGCCATCAATGAATTCCAACAACAACAGGAAGACATCAAACAACAACAGCAGCAGCAACAACTCCAACAACTCCACCTCCAACAACAACACCTTGAATACCCCCAAGAAGACCTCAGACCTAGCATCAAAACTAGGCAAAGATGGTAAACTGACTCAGCAGGAGTGACAATGCTGCTTCTAGCAGAACCTTTGTCTCTTCTGTGGTAGAACAGGTCACATAGCAAAGGAATGTCCTAAATTGACCTCCTCTGCTGCCAAAGGATGAGCAGCTTCCACAATGGATAGAAAATTGTCTGACAAAAAGAACTCTGATGCCAAGACAGCCTCAGATTCAAAAAACACCTAAGCAGCCCTCCAACTCTGGCACCATCTGAGGGCTGTGTTGATCCCCATGGTGCAATAATAGAATTATGTCTCAACGTGTCCACTCTTTCCAGTCTGAACTCTCTGACAATACAACTTACCTCTGAATTAATTCCTAATAAACCTATCAGTACACTCATTGACTTGGGATCAACTCATTGTTTCCTAGATTCTGTTTTTGCATCTAATCATCAGCTCTGTACCTATGATATCAATCCTATTCCACTCCACTTGTTCAATGGATCAACCAATTCAGTCATCTGCAAGGCAATTGACCTTCTGGTTTGCTTCCCTAAAGGGGAGGAACACTCCATTATGTTTTTTGTAACTCCACTGGACTCCAGATGTTCCACAGTTCTTGGACACAACTGGCTCACCCACTATAATCTGTTGATTGACTGGGTCTTGGGCAGTATTACATTTGGTTCTCTATCTCCAGCTGAGTCTATGGTCCCACCAGAGCCAGTAACATCAGGTCCACATTCATCCAATCCTCCAACTCCAACTCCAATCATTGCACCCAAAATCACCTTGGTAAACACAGCAGCATTTGCCTGCATCTCCAAAATGGGTGGTATGCAAACCTTCCAACTACTGATCTCAGCATCTGACAAATTATACTCAAATGATGCTCCAATAGACTGGCGTCCTGGATAATACCACAATTTTGCAGACATCTTCAGTAAGGCCAAAGCTAACACAGTGGCTCCACACAGGCCATACAATCTCAAGATTGAACTTGATGATGGAACATCTCCTCCCTTTGGTCTGATCTATTCCCTCTCTCAGAGTGAACTAAAAACACTTTGAGACTTTCTAGATGAACATGTCTCCATGGGCTTTATCCACCCTTTTAGGTCCCCTGGAGGAGCTCCGGTCTTATTTGCCCATAAAAAGGATGGCTCTCTTGACTCTGTGTTAATTTTTGAGGGCTCAACAAGATTACAAAGAAGGACTGCTATCCACTCCCCAGAGTAACCAACCTCCTTGACAGTCCTCACAAGGCTTGGATATTCACCAAAATTGATCTCTGACACACCTATCACCTCATTTGAATTTGCAAAGGTGACAAATGGAAAACAGCCTTCAGAACCAGATATGGATTGTTTGAGTGGTGCATGATGCCCTTTGGACTCACCAACTCTCCCACAGCATTTCAATGCTTCATGAACAATGTTTTCTCTGACCTCCTCAACATCTCAGTTCTCATTTACTTGGACAACATCCTCATATACTCCAACAACCTAGACCAACATAGAGGACATGTTTGAGACATACTCCAGTGACTCCAGTTAAACCACCCATATGTGCATGCAGACAAGTGCTTCTTCCATGTCAATACTATCAAATATCTTGGATACACCTCTCACCTAACAGCCTCACCATGGCTGATGACAAGGTCAAAGTCATTCAGGAATGGCCTAAACCACAAAAAGTCAAAGATGTGCAGTCCTTCCTTGGATTTGCAAACTTCTATTGCCATTTCATATTCAATTACTCTGATATTACCATTCTGCTAACCCCATTTAACCCACAAGGACACTCCATGGGTTTTCACCAACACATGCCAGAGTTCTTTCAAAACCTTGAAAAAGGCCTTCACCACCACTCCTGTGCTCACCCATTGGATCCCTAGGTCCCCACTCATCATTGAAACTGATGCCTCCAACTATGCACTTGCTGTCCAGTTTTCACCTCTGAACAACTCATCTCTTCACTTCATGCAACATCCTTGTGTTTTCCAGTCCTCTGTGCTGCTATGGTCATGGACATTGACAAGTTACACTTGGACATCAAAAAATCTCTCCAATACAACCCTGTTGCATCCACCCACCTTGACAATCCCACAGGACATTGGTCTGTCTGTAGACCCTGAAGGTTTCCTCCTCTTGTACAAACACATTTACATCCCTGATGTTAATGACCTTCAACTTCAGATACTACAAGACAAGCATGATCACCCTATATCAGGACATTTCAGACAGAACCGCATGCTCAAACTCATACATAGAGATTATGTTTGGCCTGAGCTCTGCGCCTCCATTAAGTCTTATATTAAGTCTTGTACTACTTGCATGTGCTCTAAATCACAGAGACATTGCTCCTATAGACTACTCAAGCCACTCCCTATCCCTTAACATCCCTGGAACTCCATCTCCATGGATTTTATGGAAAAAATTCTGCCATCCTCTGGATATGACACCATCCTTGTCATCGTCGACAGACTCACCAAGCAAACCATCTTCATCCCTAACATCAACACAATCAATGCTCTGGTACTTGCAAAGCTCTCTGTACTCCATGTGTTCTCCAAGCACAAAGTTCCATCCCCCATCACCTTGGACTGTGGCACAGAGTTTGTATCATCCTTCTTTCAATCCCTTGGAAAGGCTCTCAACATGAAGCTCCACTTCACCTCCAGATATCATCCCAAGGGTGATAGACAAACTGAACAAATGAACCAAACACTGGAACAATACCTTCAAGTCTATTGCAACTATCAACAGGATAACTGGTCAGACCTTCTCTCAATCCCATAATTCACATATAACAATGCTCCCAATGCTACAACCAGCATCTCACCCTTCTTTGCTAACAAGGGTTATCACCCCAACATGTTAAGTCCAGAGTCAGAGACATATTGTCTGGGAGGTCTGGAGTGGTTGAACAGTTAGTTTTGAGCCGGGGGGTGGAGTCGAGAGGACTTGGCTTCAACTTATGTGTTGCGCCCTCTTGCATCGTCTTGTCCTTGTATTTATAGAGTTGTGGAGCAGAGCCTACGGAGTGAGAACGGAGGTAGCAAGGTAAGACTAAATCGATATTTTAACCAGAGAACTAGCTATGAATACATGGAGGTTTAAATACATTCTGAGCGTGATATTAATATGGAGCAGGGTCATTCTAATGCGGAGGAGTTACTATACTATGATGTAGGGATGCTAAACAAGAGATGGAGTCATGTGGAACTATGGAACATACTAGAAGATGACATAGAAGGTAATAGAAGGAGTGACGTGGAGGTCCGTGTATTGGACTGATGATGTGGGAGAAAAGGCGGAGACAGAGTGCGGAGTATGCGGAGGTCACATGGGGTTGTCCGTGGTGTGGAGTCCGGCGGAGGATCAAGATCTGTCTAGAGGGCTGAGATCGATCCGGAGGAGCGTGGAGATGAATGATAAATGGGCGCCAGGATGGAGATTTGTCAGAGGGAACCTAGGATCTAACACAACATCACCATACACCCTGAACAAGACCTTGCCTCCTCAAGAGCATGAGACTTTACAGTGGACTTAGATGAACTCCATCAAGAACTTCACAAAACCATCTCCCCAGCTCAACAATGATACTCAGCATCTGTGGACCATTGTCAGACTCCTCCTCCAGAGTTCAAAATTGGTGACAAAGTCTTTGTTAAATCAGACAACATCCATACTACAAGACCTTCTGAGAAATTAGCTGAAAAGTATTTAGGTCCCTTCAAGATCATTGCTCAAGTTGGCTCCATCTCCTTTACCCTCCACCTTCCAGACAACATGTGTGCAATACATCCCATCTTCCACATCTCTATGCTGGAACCATCTACTCCAAACAACTTTCCCAATCGAGTCACTCCACCCCAGCCTCCCATCATTATTGATGGTGAACCTGAATATAAGATCTCTGAAGTCCTTGACTCCAAGGTCAACAGATGCCATGCTTGTCCACTACTATACTTGGTCAAGTGGTCTGGATATGAGGGCACCAAAGATGAAACCTCCTGGCTCCCCACATCTGAACTTAGCAATGCATCTGAAGTCATCTCAGACTTTCATTGAGCTTACCCTGACAAACCAGGACCTTGGCCACTCACTCAGTAAAGAACTTGAGGAAATTCTTATCTTCAATAATACATTTTAAAATTATATATCAGGATGAAAAAACTCCATCCCTGGCTCCTTCTCCAAACCCTCTGGCTTATTAAACATTGCATCCATGTCCACCTGCTTCCCTTTATCCTTTGTTTTCCTCTCTGGCCCCTGCTTCAATCTCTTCCACAACCTTTCCTCCTCCTGCTTGTACATCTGCTCCATCACCACCACCATCCACTCCATGACAGTTGCCATCTGACCCAAGTTGGATGACATCATCCATATCAATAGACCCATCTCTGCCATCCAGGCATCCACCCCAGTGTAGGGTGTATATATGCACTATACCACCTTTGAGAGCTCCAATAATATGTACTGTTTTTTACTCAAACAACTGGACAGAACAGTTCAACATATGTTCTATTATTTTCAGAATTTTCTTGTATTTTTATGTGTGTGTGTGTTTACAAATTCTGTCTATTTCTTTCTGTATGCTATCATGTGCCACTCACTTTTGCCTCTGCTTTGAGGCTATGTGCATGACCTGATAATTTGGTAGGATCCAATGACTTAACTGCCCAGACATTGGATTATGTAACCAAGGTTCAGTGCCTACCTTGCTGACATAATGAGCACCCAAAGGGCACCAAAGGGCTGGTTTATGCATATATGTGGGTGAGACACTGCCCACATATGCACTCCCTCCTCAGTGTGAACCACAACTGAGGAGTGTAATTACTAGGGTTCCCTCAAATCTCTGCTAACTACTGTAAAAAAGTTGCTATATCCCATCACCCAGGTCTTAGGGCAACCTCCACCTTAGCTCTTGGGCTGCACACCCTCTGGCTCCTCTGACTCTAGTCTGACCCTCCACTTCCCTTTGCTCAGCCCTGAGCCCCAAGCCTTAGGTGTCATCCAATTCCTTTGACACCTCTGTGCCCTCTTGTTCCACACCCAGCTCTCTCCATGGAATGCAGCAGCGCACCTTACACTTGGCACATTGATGGCACAAGATGCCCTTGCCCCCAGAAGGCCATAGGCACTCATCTCTGTGCTTCCAACAGCTCTTGCATATGCCCTGAATCTCAGGTGCCATGACCTTATAAGTGTCAAGGTCATTCAAAATGTGCACCAGGTGCGTGGCCTTGAATTTCCCAAGACCCACCTGTGCACCCAACTCTTGCACATCATGTGACTGGAGATTCAAGAAGTTATTGTGAGCCTTGTAGACCCACATTGCTGCCTCCATAGCATAGTGCTGCTTCAGGTTATTTTCAATCCACTCATGCTGTACATGCATCTCATCCTTCCTGAGTGCCTGCCATGTCTGAGCTTTACTCTCCTCTTGAGGAGTTGGCTGTGCAGCTTCTTCAAGCAGACTCCACAGCACCTCTACTTTTTCATCCTCCTCTGCCTTCCTCCCTCCTTGGACCTCCAAGCAGCCTTCCTTTTCTCTCTCTCTGTTGCCTCTCAGGCTGCCTTATCTTCAGCCTCCTTCTTTCCCACTCCTCCTTCTCTTGTCACTCCACCTCCTCTCATTCCTTGTGTTCCTTTTTGTGACACTCCACCACTCCACCTCCTCCTCTGTGGTCTTCTCCACCTTTTTGAGGTTAAAACATTTCAACACTCCTGGAACTGATGGAGCTGCTCCTCCATTTCTTTGAAGTCACTCATTTTTTATTGGGGGTAGTCTGGGTGATGAGCATACTTGAACAGACACAGAAATGCTATGTCCTTATATACTTTCTCCAACCTAGCACTAACGTCCTTTCCCATGGCAACTTCCATCTTAATCACCATAGGCCTTGAGGCTCAACCTTACTGGGGAGGTACTATTAGATCCCAGATCACCTCCAACAAATCTCCACATTACCCTTAGTCATCCACCTCCATGTCATGGCCAAGTCATACTCACCACTCTATTGCACTCTGCACCCTTGGGTCCCTCCAAGCTCCTCACATGATATCCACACACACACCATACTATATCCTGTCATCCTCACTACATCATCACTCCAACACATGGACCTCCACATCATCCCTTCTGTCATCCCTTCCATCATCTTCTAGTATGTTCCATAGTTCTACATGACCCCCTTTCTCATTTAGCACCCCTACATCTTAATGTAGTCATCCTTCCACATTTGGATGATCCTGTTTCATGTTAATGCCATGTTCTGAATGTATTTAAACCTCCATGTATTTGCAGCTAGCTCTCTAGTTTGAATATCAATTTAGTCTCCTCCTCATATCTCCATGAACTCACTCCATAACCTCACTCTGTAACACCTTTGTAAGTACAAGGACAAGATGACATAAGAGGGCACAACACATAAGTTGACGCCAAGTCCTTTCAACTCCATACCCCGGTTCAACCTCAACAGCTCAGACTACTCCAGAACTCCTCTGGACATGACATCCTTGACTCCAGACTTAACACAATATTTACATGCATGTTACTGATCCAATAGAGCTGTTTTGGAACCTGGACAAGACCTTGGTGTTAAAGATATAACACTTCAGTCTA
>QFEC01029805.1:0-14732 GCA_003316585.1 Gomphus bonarii | reverse complement strand
ATCTGTTATGAATTTCCTCACCACACCTCTTGAGGAGTGTGGTGAAACTTTAGACCCTGGTAATATTATCAAAGTCTTGAAGGTGCAAAAAGGCTAAACACAAGTTTCAGTCTTCATCTCAAAGTACTCTAGTATATTTGAAGAAGTTACTACCTAAACACAAGTCTGTTATCATGAAATGTAAGTTTTAATAATGACATGACATATGTGGTTTAGTACTCACTTCAGGCTTTGTCTTGAAGTACTGAAGTGACTAGCTATCCCAAAGGTCTACTTATATGAAAAATGGACAATAGACAAATAGATAATAAAATGGTGAACAATAGAAAGAAAGAATAAACATGAAAGAAAATAAGTGGTAAAGTCCAGTATAGGGAGACAATGGAAAAGAACAATGGAAAAGAACAATGCTCCACACCTATGGCCACTCAGGTCCACTTGTTATAGCAAGTGCTCAGCCTGAATATCCATGTGATATTAACAGAAGGTGCAATATGATAGGCATAAAACCCTGTCAATTTCCCAAGAGGAGGGGGTTTTCATAGGAGCATCTACCAAACAGGCATCTGCCAAACAAGTGCAGACATGCTCTAACTGTAAAAAAAAGGTCACTCTATTGAAACCTGTTGGCCAAAGGGGGGCAGAAAGGAAGGCCAGGGACCAAAACAGAAGAAGCATGCAAAGTCTAAATCTAAAAAGAGAAAATGTTATGCTAATGCTAATGCTAATGCAGCAGAAGATGAACCTCATCTGAAGACAAGGATCAGGAGTCTGCTGCATTTAACAATTTTGACTCAATGGCCCTGATGAGCAATACATCAGGATCAGTAATTATATTGGACACTGATGCTAGCTCTCACATGATGCCACCCCAGGATATACTCAATAATTATCAAGCATTCCCTGAGCCTTGTAATATTCATGCAGCTGATAAGGGCATATTCAAAGCCCTAGGATCTGGCCAGCTAGACTTACATACTATGGCACAAGGGAAAAAGGCTGAGATCATATTGAAAGATACACTTTATGCACCATCAATCACATTTATCCTTATCTTTATTGGCTACTGTGACAATGCTGGTTACTGGATGGAGTTTGTGCATCAAAAATGCATGATTAAAAACTCTCTTGGTAATATATTAATGAAAGCCCCTACAATTCATGGCCTATATTGCTTAAACAATGACTCTACAATTCACTCCACTTATCAATGCCTTTCAGCCATGGAGATTCATAAAAGCCTTGGACATATCTCACAAAAATCTCTGATATATTCACTCAATCATGGCATGGTATTAGGTGTCAACTCTGCCTCAATTGAGGACAAGATTTTCTGTGGGCACTGGCCAAAGCAAAGGATGACATGGCTTGGTACTACTACCAATGCTGTGTTCCAGCCCCTCAGTATCACATAGGTGACCAAGTCTTCCTTGATGGATCTGACATCTCCACAACCTGACCCTTCCAAAAACTTGGTCCCTGCTACTTTGGACCATGTGCCATCCAGAGCTGGGTGTGGAGACACTCATACAGACTCAAGCTTCCCCATCCATGTCCCAACTTCATCTGGTCTTTAACATAGTCAAGCTCATTCCAGCCACCAAAGACCCAATCCCTGGCTAAAGAGCTGAACCTCCCCTGCCACCCAAGCTGGTAGATAGAGAGGAGCACTATGTGAGGGTGTTAGACAGTTGGTTGACAAGGGGTTGACTCTACTTCCTAGTGAAGTGGGAGGGGTATAGGTATGAGGAGAACACCTGGGTAGCAGAGGAGGACATGGCAGCACTGGTGAAGGTACAGGAATTCTACCACCCACACCCAGGAGCACCCCAAATGATTTGGTCAATGGTGTTCAAATCAATCATGGCACATGCTTCAAGGATGCAGCACTCTAGAAGGGGGGGTGATGTCAGCAGACCACCCATTTCAAATCCTGAGCCAATACTGAACCAATCCATCCATACTGAGCATTACCCAACTGAACTGCTCTTTCAGAAGATAAGTGCTGTTGCAACACCTTGGTCCAGATACAAGGCATACCAAACCAAGAGCCTGGGGCATAGGCTCAAGTGCTGTAGCACCAGATATGGATTTTGGGGACATCATACCTTTGGGCCCAATCAAGGGGTAAGGTATGCTGAAGCAGATGACAAGTATATAGATTGCATAGCTCACTAGCAAGGGACCCTAAGTTTTCCTCTTAGGTTTTCCCCTTTGCTAGCCTCAGTCATGTGACTTTGGTAACCTTGGCAAATGCTACAGGGGTTGCCCTTACACTCACCTTGGGAGGCCATGCACTCTTTGGCCTCAGTACCCCTTCAGTACCTGCACCCAAGGTGCTATGCCACCAGCACCTCCTTCTGCTTCCCCTTGTCTTTCTTCAGGGGAGCCTGTGTGTGAATATTCTTCATCAATTGAGATTCTTCTGTGTGTTTTGATGCACCTGTTCATCATCCACCACCTTATTTGGCTTGGGCCCCTCAGTCCCTGCCTTGGTCATTGCAGATTGCTTTGTGGCTGCCTCTCACTGCTTGGGCTCTTTCACCTCCCACTCCTCCCACTCTTTCTTCTCCAACTCCTCCCACTCCTGCTTCTTCTTCTTCTCCTCCTCAGCCTCTGCCTCTTTATGCAGCTGCTCCCACTCCTCTTCTGCCTCATGCTCATGCTGCTCCTGGTCTTCATGCTCTTTTCAGGCCTTTTCATCCTGGTCACACTGCTATTGCCTTTTTTGTTCTTCAAGCTGGCACTCTTCTTCTTTCACATCATAGCCCATTTTGGAATAGAAGGGAAGGCATGTGATAGTGGATTGACAGCAGTTGATGGGAAGAAGACTACCCTGGGAAATTCAATCCCCAAACAATTCACTTACCTCAGATAGGGGTCTGAAACCTTAATGGTTCAAACTCCACTTACTGGCTTCATGGGTTCAGCCATTAAGAGGAAGGTACTTGATATGATTATGCAACTTTGTTCACAATAGGGTGCAGGAAATTCAGAAGAATCTATTAATTTTACTCAGTGATTGTCAACACTGAGGAGGGGAATATGCAGGCAGTGTCTCACCCACATATATGCTGAACTGGCCCTTTAGCACCAGTCAAACACCCATAAGATAAGCAAAGGCACTGAGCAACTGCCTGGGCAGTTCTGTCAGGGTTCAGCTTGGAGTTCATTGTCAGTTGTTGTTTCTTGCTTACATCCTTCCATAACTTTCTGCATCTTTCCATGACTTTCCATGACCTTCCATAACCTTCCATGACTTTCCATGACTTTCTGTGACCTTCTGCTAGGGTATATAAGTGTGACTGGTGTAACAGTTATCCCTCAGCTTGATCTCTGAGGATTACTGCTACACCAGGTAGGCTTTCTATGTATTCATTACTAGTAACCTTTGTATAAATTGAGGATTACTGCTACACCAGGTGGAAAACCCCCTTATCAGCTCATTAAATATTGGAGTATATTGTTGTGACCTTGTCGATAGCATTACCCTCACAGGTTCCTGCCAAAGTCTGGGGTGTGTGTGTAGCCTTGAGGTGGAGGCAAATTTTGGGTGCCATGCCTGGTAGTGTATAACAAAACAATGTCAGAACTCATGAACAAATGAAAGTAAAAATACAAAATTCTGAAAAATATTATCATATATAATGAACAGTTCTTGAGGGTTTTTTGACTGTAAAAACATAATATATTAAGGTTGAATCCATCAGAGGTGATATAGTGCATATATACATCCTACAGTACTATCAAAGTACAATCTACTGAGCCTCAGTTCACTCAGTCATACCAACCAAAGTCCCTGCATACCATATTACAAGTTAAAGACTCACAAGTCTTATAAGTACATTTGGTTCAGTTTGGTACATTCCACTTTGTTATATTCTCTTTTATTCATCCACTTCACTTCAGTTACCTTTGGTACATGTACGGGCATGTATGTATGCTCTTTATGTTTTACCTATTCTTGCATTCATATCTTACATTCTTGTTTCCATGCCTTATGCAACATTGTTGCATATCTTATGGTAACTCATTTTCTACATGATTAATTAGTCTCATGTATGTATTCTTCATTCAGATTATTGACTAAGTTAGACATATGCCATCAGTCCCTAAGTCAGTAGTCCAATTGTTCAGTACCAAGCACCTCAGAACCCTACTGAGCATCAGTCCAAAATCCAGTGACATGGGCAGGTAGATATGCACAACACAAGTACATTGAAGCTGACACCACATCCACCTCAGCTCATTGGACCTAGCTGAACCACCTGAACCAAGGGTGTGTGTGTGCACACACTTAACAGTTCCACAGACTCTCAAAACCCAGCTCCAGCCTTCACCCAAGACATGTATGTTAACTTTTCTATGGCATCACAGTACTCAGAATTCTGGATACAGCAGATATCTGATACACTCCCATATGGAAACAGAACAGCTTCAACATATGCTATGGATCTATCAACTTTTCCAGCAAAATGACAAGGGTACAGAGACTATCAGCTCTCCAATTGATAGAAGCTGTATGTATCACTAATGTAGTTCCCTTCCCACATTTGGACAACCCTGTTCCATTCTGATACCATGTCCCAGAATGTATATAAACCTCCATGTCTTCATAGCTAGTTCTCTAGTTCAAAGATTAACTTAGTCTCCTCCTTGCTAACTCTGTGAACTCACTCTGTAACCTCCCTTCAAAACACCTCTGTAAATACAAGGACAAGACAATGTAAGAGGGTGCAACACATAAATTGAGTCCTCTCAGCTCTGTATCCCAGTTTGACAACAATAGCTTGGACTACTCCAGAACCCCTCCAGACATGATGTCCTCAACTCTGTAATTAACAAGAATAGCAACTGTCAGACTGGATAACCAAGCTATTATCATAGCTTTAGATCTATCTAAGCCAGCTTCTAGCTACTACTTGATGGACACTATCTATGACCTAGCCAGAGAGATAACACTCACTAAGATACACAGCCCTGTTCAAAATAGATGCACCATACTCTTCTCAAAATTGCTTAAATTCATGGAGTTCTATATTTTTGGCATGCAAGTATAGTAATACAGCTTCAGAGAGGACATACCCTGTTCAACACATACCTACATATAATTGGGAAGTAGAATGCCCTGATCTGTGTAGGTTGTGATCAAGCTGCAAAAACTGTCTACCATTTCCTATTGAGATGTCTAGTACATGCCAGTCAGCAACTGATCCTATGACATGCATTTCTGAGAGACATATTCTCAACTGCCACGTTACTGTCAAGCCTGAAAGTTGTTCAGCAATACTGAAATACATCAATGTGACTCCAAGATTCAAAACCAACCCAACTGACAGAATCTGGACACAATATTCCCCCATCTTCCCAAACCTCCACACAAGTGCAGGCTCTCCCTAGCGAGACATATCGCCAACAAGTGGAGGGCTCCATACTTGCCATGTGATTATTTCCTGTTGCAATCCTAGTTTGTATTATCTTACATAGCGCCTTGCCCCAAAAGATATTAATGGATTTAAAATATAAAATAAAATAAAATAAAAAAGTGAACTAGGTTTCGGGTCTTGAGAGCGATCATGGGGAGAACCTTGCATGGCATAGACCACTATTGTGATCAGATTGTGGGGAGACCGTCAATTCAAATCGAGGCTCACCACCAAGGGAGCACGGACTCGCACAGTACTTTCCGTGAGGCAGACCGTCGTCCGCTCCCTTTGCCAGAGTGGTCAAGCCCTTACCCAACAACGCGATACATGCCCTTTGATCAAGTTTAGAAAAAAAAATAAGTAATAGGACTCGGAGTAAGACATCTGCTCACCTTTTCTTTGCTGCACCTCACTGAAAGATGTCTGGCGATGCTCCAAAGTGTAAAAGTATTGGTTCTGGTCAAATACATCCTGGAAAATGTCCTTTGAGTTTTTAACGTACTCTGGATTGATTTGCTGGTATGTGCTTGGCTCAACGCAGTATTGATCCTGTTCCGCTGTAATGGGAGGAGTTCAACATCCTCATCATATACCCAAACTCATTGGCATCTTATCGATTATCTTAAGACGGTCGCTGGTGCCGCTATGACCGTCAATGACTGCGTCCAAGTCAGTGAAACTTGGACCACCCAGCGAAGGGGAGTATCGAGAATACTCTGCAGGAGGTATATCGCGATGCGGCAAGGCAAACTATGGAAGGCGAATTAACAAGTGCGATAAAAACGAAAGGACAGGTTAATGCCACTGCCTTCTTGACCATTGATCACGCGTGTCCGTCTCAGACGACATCAACGCACAAAAAGTCTGCTCACTTACCTGATGGTCACTCTTCTCCGGAATCTCCATTTACCATTCTTTGACAATGTATAACGAAGCTTCCCATGAGCAAACAAGTGTGGTAACAGCATCAGAGTGAGCAGGCCGTTTGTCAGTCTTTGTTGGATGTTCTTCCTTCCTTCGTTTGTCTCTGCGATCCAGGTGTGAAGCCCTAGGAAGCGAGGAAATATCTGCAAAGAGAGAGGATGGGAGGGAGAAGAACCATTAGGAAACAGACTCTAAGAGGCGTATATAAACCGGACACGTTGCCGCCATCAATCCCCAAAGGATGACTATCAAATATGTTTAGAGAACAATGGTGTGTGACCCTTATCGTCCTATCAGAGAAGAGAGGCAACCAAGCATCCCCGATGACATTATTGTGGAGAGCTGAAGCGGATGCGCTTCTATGAAAACAAGAAAAGGGGTGGAGAACGCGAGTCTGAGCCCCGATGAGTCCACAATGGAAGCCCACGTGAGCCCCTCCTTCCGCAGCTTCATAACAGATACTCTAAGCCTGGCGCACTCAATGATTGGTTTCTTCATACATGATATGAGAGTTCGAAGGACGAGGAGATAAGATAAACTTTGGAATATAGTATTGCAGGTGTTGCATCGAGTTAAGCAATTACTTGCACATGTCGACGTAAAATTACATGCAACCATATGCAAAAAGGAAATGTCACAGAATAAAAACATATAAATCCACACCTGAATTCGGAGTACAATAGAACGCTCATCCATGTACACAAGCCTGCGCAGTACAATATGTAGATGGACCTCTGCCGACCGCAATTCAGAGGGTACGGGGAACCATAGCGCCTGGTGGCGGATGCGATAGCCCCGTAACGTCCTGAGTTTCCCCTAGGTTGCCATTGAATTCCGTACCCGGTTGGTATGCAAAGGTTGTGTTGCCTAGCTGGCTACTTCCTGAATATTGTCCGTACACCGCCTGGTCAGCCGAATATGCATACGCGCCGCCATGGTTCTGGTAAGGGTCGAACTCGTCCGGCTGGGCGTGATATTGAAAAGCATCATTAGATACATTTGGTACGGTTGCCACGATTCCGTGGAGCTGTTCAATCATATTAGGAGTAGAGCTGGATAAGACAGGTGCGTCCAAATGGGACGAGCGAGCGAGATCGGGTAACGTGGCGTCAGGAGTGTTAGCACGCTCGCGAGGTTGGTTGAACTCCTTATATTCCTCGTCAAAGTATGCTTGGTCATGCTTGCGACGACGGTATCGCCTCAGTGCCCACAAGAAGACACAGGTAAAAACGCCAGTTCCAACGAGACCAACCACCAAAAAGGTGCCGGCAACAGCACCAGTATTAGCGAAAAAGCTGCAACGACATGAGCGGGAGATATAGAAAAAGGCAAAAAAACCTACCCTTGTTTCGCAGTATTTATAGGACCTGAGCCCGAGCCATTAGAGGGGCTAGAGACCACAGCTGTGACAGTAAACAATGATCCATCTGTGCCTGTGGATGTGAATGTGGTCCGAGTTTGTGAACTGAGACTACTGGTGATGTCACTAGTCACTGAAGAGCTTGTCGGGGAGAAGCTTTGCGTCAACTGGCTAGTAGATGATGTAGTTGGCTGTGATGGAGAAGACTCCGATGTGCTGGTGGGAGATGATGATAATGAGGGCGCACTAGAGGAGCTAAAGCTTGAAAAAGGACTTTGGGAGGAAGACGAAAATGTCGGTAACGTGCTAGTGCTTTGGGTAAAGGAACTTGAGGGGCTACTTAGGGAAGTAGTTATGCTCGTCGTCAAAGATGACGATGAAGTGGTGGTCGATGAAGTAGTACTAGTGGTGGTAGCCGAGGAAGTAGAATTAGGAGTGCTTGAAGGACCATCACGGAGGTAATGGATGTGAAGGGCGGGATTAACAGACAGGACGGGACCAAGTAGGGTAAAGATTGTAAGGATGACAGCCAAAGGCAGTCTCATCGTTGGGAGATAACCCTTGCGTGCAAGCAGCCTGCAGACCTAGGTGTGATTACGTAACAACGCTACGGACCATACGTCACACCGTCCCAGGGTTAATCCGACATATATCACCCTGCTTGCAGTAGGAGAAAATGGACGGAACCAAAAAGGATAGCTCCTGCTTCTGATTTATCCGGGTCGTCGATTGCATTGCGTCTGAAGGAGGCCTGAAACTGAAGTCTATTCGCATCCCTGGTTGCCTTCTACATATTCTCATTGCCCACATCTTCACAACGTAGGTGGTTACTCAACCTGTGGTCTGAGACTTTCCTGAATCCCACTTAACACTTGGCGGTTACTTACCATGTGGTCTTCGCTCTAATGGATTCCTATGCCGGAATTGTGCACTGCTTTTTCACACCGTCAGGGGAGTGCCGTGATCCCGACCACTGTGCTGTACCGGTTAATGGTCGTAGTTTAGGGTGCATGGATTTCTATATGGTTTTGCAAACCTTATAGACCCATCACTATCACGGATGTCTGTTAAATATAATGAAAATGGATACAGTTCTACTAACTCCGCTACAATGGAGAAGGATAAATATCACTTCGAGCTGGTAATGACCTTGCAACTTGGCTAAGAATGCTTAGTGACAAACGAGTGCTTTGGAAGAGACATACATGTGCCTCCTGCACTACCACGGCTTGTAAACCTTCTGGACAGGCCAATCATACCATCCCGAGACTTATATTGGTCCACGCCCCAAGTAGGGAATGCAGGATGAGTTGACATGAGTTAAAGCTGCACACGAAAGTGACTAGAAAATCGCAGGGCTCTCAAATTGATTGGACACCAACCAATTCAATACAGCTCTGGCTGTTTTCGAAGCATTGGCTCAGTACTGCTGTTAAACTGGATTCTGAATCCTGTATATACAAACCGATGGCCGTCAATCGCGATTTGCGCCTGAAGGATCATCTCCAATGAATTTTAGGAGCCCATGCATAGTTCCAGTGGTTTGATTGCCGTTAGACTCGTTCTGCGCATGAGGGTTGGTTGCTGCCTAGAATGGACCTATGTTACAAGTAGTAGAATATATTAATACCATGAATTACAGTTGAGGTGCGTCATGGGTCACCATAGTTTTGTTGCTGTTCCTAATTATTAGAAAACTTGGCATTTTTCACCCATCCATATCTGGGAAATTTGAATTTGCTAAACAGGTTGCAGCTGCCTTCAGAGACCCTGATTGCACCAGAACAGCCCCCACCAAACTGCATGACCTCAAGATGACATCTAGCATATCAGCAGATGATTATACTGCACAGTTTGAGATCCTTGCAGGGAGAACAGGCTTTAATGATGAGGCACTAGAGGATGCCTAGGCACGAGGACTTCCAATGACAATTCTGAACAAGGTCCATGCACAACCATTTCTCCCATCCAACCTCAAGGCATGTAAGGAAGCTGCATGTCAGATCGACTGTAACTATTGCCATCTCATGGAAGTTAAGAAGGCACAAGCACCTCATGGTTCCCACTGCACTGTCCCAATCCACATTGCAACCACTCCTGCCACACCCACACCCAGCACTGCTACACCCATGGATATAGATTACAATCGACAATGCATTGAGACTCAGATATGCTACAACTGTGGCAAGCAAGGCCATATTTCCCCAGCATGCCCAGAGTCCCACAAAGAACATGTTTGCACCAACCTCACAGGAGCTGCACTTACAGACATGATCTCAGAGTCAATAGCAGCTGCCCTAGATGCTCATGAGGGAGCACAGAAGGCAAAAATCCAAGCTTCTGAAGAAGGAGGGAAACAGGGTTTTTAGGCAAGTTAGCAGTGAAAGACATGCCCTGCTCAATAAATTGGTTTTCAGTTCTTGAAACATAAATACTAGGGAATACTAGAGACATGCTACACTCAATTTCCAACCCTAGACCCAACTAAAACCCAGCCAGTCATGCCTGAAATCAAACCCACCACCCCAAACCCTGGAGAGTAACCCCTTCTCCTCCTCTATGTATGCACTGCTGACACTCATCAGTGTACCAAGGTCCCTCTGAAGGTCCAGTCTGTTGATACTGTATGTCCTCTAGCAATTGATGCACTCCTTGACAGCGGTGTCACAGGAATGTTCATTGATATTGAATTTGTTTGAGCAGAAAGGCTCAAAACATGTTGCCTTCCTCATGCTATACCTATCTATAACATAGATGGCACTCCTAATGAAGTGGGTTCAATCAAGGAAGAGGTTGACCTCATTTGCACAAATGGACATCACACAGATTGTGCTAAATTTTTAGTAACAAGCCTGGGGTGCCTAGCAATCATCTTAGGACACACCTGGCTCATGGAGCACAACCCAGAAGTTAACTGGCACTTGGGCAAGGTGAAAGTGACTTGCTGCCCTGAATAATGTGGTATTGAACTGATAAACAAGAAATCTCAAGTTGAAACAGTCCCAGACATTGAGGAAGACCATATGTACCTTCCTGATCAATACACATATGCCACAGCTGAAGAGCCATTGTATTCACCTGAAAATGGAGACAGACTCTTTGTAGTCTTTATGGAGGAGGACCATGAAGAAATTAGTGCAGGCTCAACTGTCTCACAACAGCTTGCCCAAAAGGCATTGAAGCTCACACCCACTAAATCCTTTGAAAATCTAGTTCCAAAACCTTATCAGGAATTCAAGGATGTTTTCTCAAAAGAGTCCTTCGACAAGCTTCCCCCACATAAACCCTGGGATCATAATTAGGGGATAGGTATAAGTATATTCCTTTACTAGTGAATAAATAAATATTGTCTTATGTCTCGTGGCGATATCCAATCTGCATCCTTCTTCATTGGTTTGTTTGGTAAGTGGTGAGCAGCAGCCAGAATGTCAACTGACCCGACCTCACTCTCTGGGCATTCACTCTAGAACTACGGGGTTGTGCATATAAATAACCTAGATATTGGAAATTTCTTTAGGTTTCATATTACTGAGCGAATTGTATGACTGACTTTACTGGATAAAATAAATTCAAAAGTAAGATAATATTTGTAATTATGGGTTGTCATACATATTATTCAAAGTTCCTCCTCATTTGAAAATATCCCCAGTTTTAATGAGTAATTTGTGATGGTAAATGAGGATTTTCTATCATTTTGTAGAATCTTAGGAAATTCAAGTGAATTTTGGGAGATATGTTACAAATAGCAAACATTGTTTGTGATCCCATGTGATTTGATATAATCATTATATTTGATGTGATCCCATGATATCCTAACTCATCTCTTAATATTACAAAGAGTCACATCTCATTTGAATAAACCCTTAAATATCCTATTTTAACAACAAAAAAATGTTTCTAATGAACAAACAAAAAATGAAAAAAAAAATCTCTTGATTTTATAAAATCCTAATCTTTTTAGATCTCGCTTATAGGTAAAGGTTAAGCTCTCAGTAGTTCAGGTCAATTATCAGTACTCAAGCCTGTTTCCCAACCCTTCTACCTCTTGCTATCAGTCTTCTTCATATTGAGTACCTTCTCTGGTCTTTCATTTCAGTAAGCAGTCTTATGATTACTCTTCCTATATCCTCAAGCTCAGTCCATTTTTTATATTATTTTTAGAGTTGGTGTACTACTAAATATTTGCCAGAGATGTCTTATGGAGAGTGTAGTCAATGTCACCAATGTGATCCAGAAATGATGTATTTCCCATTGGGCAAGAAAGCAACTGACTCTACTGGCCCTGAATGACCCTTGAGGACATGCTCTATCACCCCACTGTGGCCCACTGTGGCATACCAGACTCAGACAGTCTTGTCATCTAACCCAGACATGAAACATGTGCCATCAGGCAAGAATGTAACTGAATTTACCCTGTCTGAGTGTCCCTCAAGTGCCTGTTCCTTCTTTGCCCAAATCACCTCCCAAGTATGTCCCTTGAATACACACTCTGTCTCTCTGGAAGCCACATACCAGATATGGACTGACCCATCCCATGACCCAGACACAACATGTGTACCATTAGGAGAGAATGCAAGAAACTTTGTATGTCCCTCTAATATGCACTCTGATTTCCAGCTATCCTTATTCCAAATACAGACTGAGGAGCAGTGGGTCCCCAGCATTATAGGGTCAATGGGTTTTGGGTTGTCTCTGCTGGGGAAGAAATACAATGGGTTTGGGTTTGGGCAGCATGTCAAGGAGTGTTTTGACTCATCTGATGTCTTCTGGCTCAAAGGACCAGTGTGAAGATAAGGGGAAGGGTTGAAGAGGGATGAGACTTTGCTGGCTGGATTGGGTGGACATGTTGTAGTGATGGGGGTAGCTGTTATTGAAGTGGGGAGACTGTTAGAGAATGAGCAAATCTCAAATTTCATGAAATATAATGACTCTGATGAATTTTATGATGAAGTCAATGAGCTATTAGTATCAAAATCATTTGCTGCATGTCAGGGAATGTTACTCTGAAGTTGCATGGCGAATCCGATCTATTTTGAGTGCATACATGCACATATATGCACATTTACACGTATTTTCGACCAATGTCAACGATGATGAGCCTATACGGCTGGCTGTTTCCATACAATATTCAGGCCTAATTGAAGCTATTTTTCAAGATTTATTCTACATTTTTCCTTGTGCCCTATCGACGTCTATTGTCTTTACAACATGTTTGCCCCTGAGACAAAGCACCTGTGCAGAAGTATTTTGAAGCCAGAGACCTGGGATCCCTTCCATAATGACAATATTAATATAAGTGAAATGTTATAATATCTGATGCTGGTTATCAGATCGGATAACATTTTGCTTTATTCATATTATCTGTTAAGTGCGTGCACAACATGCCCTTGGTTTGGGTGGTTCGGCTCGGTCCAGTGAGCCGAAGACTGACGTGGCATTGGCTTCAACATTCTTGCGTTGCACCTATCTATCCACCGAGCCACTATATTTCAGACAAGACTCGGTTAGGGACCGAGGGTGCCAAACCGAGCGGTGGACGAAGGGGCTTAAGAACTAGAGGATGTATGTCTAACTAAGTTGATTATCTGAATGAAGAATACATACAGGTAATGGGTGGCTTTATATAGGAGAAGAAACATGTCTCAGATATGCAACAGGGTCGCATGAGACATGGAGACTATAATTAAGATATGTGGAGCGAACGTGCTAGAAAGAATGAAGACGGGTATACATGCCCGTATATGTACCGAAGGGTACCGAAAGGGATAGAATGGAGTAAAGTAGAATATAACCGAACTGAGCCAAACATGATCCTAAGACTTGTAAGTAACAGACCTCGGTTGCTGCGGCCGATTGGGCCGAGGCTTGGTAGATTGTACTTTGACAGTACCTCCCCCTTAATGGCTGAGCCCATGAAGCCGGTAAGCGGAGTTGATCCTACAAGGCTCCTGATGCCTATCTTGACATAATGGGTCGTTGGGGGCTAGTGCTTTTGACGCGTCCTTTTTCCTTACCACCACCACCCCCACCACCATTTCAACTCGTGTCCCCCTCTTCCTTCCAATGGGTTACAAAACCGATGAAGAAACGCGTCAGATGGAAGAACGCCACGCGAAGAGGCAACAGGAGCGTGAAGAAAAGCTTCGCGAAGAGCATGAAGAAGCAGAGTGGCGGGAGCAGGAGGAAGCTGAGGAGCAGGCACAGAAGGAAAAAGAGGCAGCGGAGGAGGAGGAGAGGCGGCAAAAGGAGTTGCGAGAGAGGTTGGAGAAAGAAGAGTGGGAGGGGCAGGCGAGGGAGAAACGGGAGGAGCGGGAGCGAGCCGACAAGGCTCAGAGGATGGCCAAGGCTGCAGACACAGCAGCTGAGACACCAGCAGCGGGGGCTGCTTCAACAACCCCAAAAGAGCCGGTGACGACGTCCGCCGATCCGGCCAAATCCAGCCAGACGATTCATGCACCTTCTGTGCATGAGACTTTAAGGAAGGTTGCCCTGAGGCGGGCAAAGAACGCCGAGGTGGGGCCTAGTATGGGTGGAGGGGCAGCGAGGGTGCCCAAGGTGAGTAAACGGGGTTCTACCTCGGTATTTTTTGACTTATATTTTCTTTTTAGGGTAAAGCAAAAACGGCTGGGCCGAACGATGAGCCATGCGAGGCTTGTGAGAGGAGAGAGGGGGAGTGCCTGGGGTCGGGTACAGGTGCGACTTGTGCCCAGTGCAAGGCCCGGAAGGTTCGCTGCTCGCTGGTGGACGGTAAGAAGAGGAGTCGTCCAATAATCTCGGACACGGATGACGAGGAGAAGGAGCGGCCAAAGGTGAAGCGGCCGAAGGTGGGCATGAAGCCAAGCGCGGGCCGGCTGTCAGTCGAGGTGCCCGAGAAGGGGCCCTCATTCCTCAGCCAGTTAGTCTCCTGTGTGGAGACCATCACAGGCCTGTATGAGAGGCACATGGAGGCAAGCGAGAGGCGGGCTGAAGCGGCTGAGAGACAGGCCTCAACCCTGGAGTTGTTGGCCGGGTCGGTCGACCGA
>QFEC01029698.1:0-13249 GCA_003316585.1 Gomphus bonarii | reverse complement strand
AGGAGTACATGAATTATGGGACAGGGTGGCAAAGGAGTGGACTGAAATACCACCAGGAACATTCCAGAAGTTAACAGAAAGCATTCCTTGGAGGATACAGGCAGGTTTAAAGACAAAGGGAGGTCATACAAAGTATTAGATTGTAAAATAATAGAGGGTCAAAACACTGCCCCAATGAGAGATTATTTTGTTTGATTTATTGAGCAATTATTTTTGATTAGACTCACATGATTTCTTAAGTTGGTAGATAGCCAGCATGTTCTTGTATACCATGTAAGATTTTCAGAACTTTTGCTGATGTCATTCCTGCACAGAATATCAATCTTTATAAAATGCACAAACATTGGGGCAGTTTTTTGACCCACTGTAGACTCAGCTGGAGACAGAGAACTGAATGTAATACTGCTCAAGGCCCAGTCAATCAACAGATTGTAGCAGGTGAGCCAGTTGTGTCCAAGAACTGTGGAACAGCTGGAGTCCAGTGGAGTTATGAAAAATGTAACAGAGTGTTCCTCCCCTTTAGGGAAGCAAACTGGAAGGTTGATTGCCTTGCAGATGACTGAGCTGGTTTAACCATCAAACAAGCAGAGTAGAATATGGTTGATATCGTAGGTATGGAGTTGTTGATTAGATGCAAAAACAGAATCTAGGAAACTGTGAGTCAATCCTGAGTCAATAAGCATACTGATATGTTTATTAGGAATTAATCCAGAGTTGAGCTGTATAGTCAAGGAGTTTGGACTGGAAAGAGTAGATGCATTGAGACATAATTCTGTTATTGCACCATGGGGATCAATGCAGCCCTCAGCTGGTGCCAAAGTCAGAGGGCTGCTTAGGTGTTTTTTGAATCTGAGGCAGTCTTGGCATCAGAGTTCTTTTTGTCAGATGATTTGCTGTCTGTTGTACAAGCAGCTTGTCCTTTTGCAGTAGAGGAGGTCAATTTAGAACATTCCTTTGCTATGTGACCTGTTCTACCACAGAAGAGACAGAGGTTCTGCTCAAAGTGGTGTTGCTGCTCCTGCTGAGTCAATTTACAATCTTTGCCTAGTTTTGATGCTAGGTCCAAGGTCTTCTTGGGGGTATTCAAGGTGTTGTTGTTGGAGGCAGAGTTGTTGGACTTGTTGCCATTATCATTGTTGTTTGATGTCTTCCTGTTGTCATTGGAATTCATAAATGGTGTGGCAGGGGTTTTACCCTTGTCTTGGTGGCAGTCTGAGGTTTTGTTCAAGTTGTTCTCTCAAGCAACTTTGGAGCATTGCTCCCAGTACTGGGCATTGATAGATTGGGTGAGGGATTAAAGCTTGTGCAATGTGCTGGGTTTACCAACATGAGCTACTTCATCCTTGATTCTTGCTGAAAGTCCATTGTAGAACTGGCCATGGAGTGCGGCATCTCCCCAATGGATGCATGTGGTGAGGTGGTTGAACTTGACCAGGTACTTGGTGACTCATTGGTTGTCATGCATGTGCAGGGTTTTGAGGTTGGCTTCTGCTTCACCAATGGGATCATGGGATCTGAAGTTGTCTTTCAACTCAGATACAAATTCTGAGTAATTGTCTATCCAGGAGGGGTAAACATTGGAGGAAAGGCCAGGTTCAAAACAGTCTAACATGGTTCCTTTCAGATAGGACAACACATACATAAGTGACTTTTGCACTGTTGGATGAAAAGACATCAGGATAGTCATGAAAATTTATATTACATTGAACCAAAAATGGCTGGAGTTTGCAACTGTCTGAGCTATCAAAGGTGTTCAGTTCTTGGACCTTGGTCCAGGGTGATGACTTCTTTGGTGATGAAAAATTGTGAGCCAACATAGCAATGGCCTCAGCAAGGTTAGGGATGTCATTTGAGTTTGATAACAATGTACAATGGAGGGATAAGTTCGATCTGGAGTGGGCATGGATATGGATGATTAAGGGTGCTAAAGGCAGAGATTTGTCAGAGGTGATTGTTAGGATCTCACTCTGCAAGATCCCTGTCTGCTTAGTCATTTACAATTAACTGTTTTCTTTCCTTTTATAGAAACCCTGCTCAGCCCCTTTGTTTACTCATCCTAGTTCTAGACCTCACTTCATTTATTTGCTTCACAATTCCACTCATGATATACTTTCCTATTCTAGTAATTTCCGTTGCCTTGTGCAACAATCCTTGTAACACACCTCACCCAAACCTTATCCCCATTTCACCTTCGCCTTGTTTTAATTCCCATTCTGGAAATCCCCTTGTTCTCTGATTTGAAATCATTCTGACTAATTTGAAATACTAATCTTGTATATAATGTGTATGTAAATTAGTAGTTCTGTAGTTATAAATGTTATAAAACATCCAGTTTTACATAGTATATACAACAAGTAGAAGAAAAGCTCAAAAATAGATAACTAGAATGAACACAGACTCCCCCACCTAGTATATGCACTCAGAACTCAAGTAGACATACATACTGGCAATCCCCAAAAGAAACTAAGTCGATAGGTTCAAATCTCATAGATACAGGACATTTCAGATACTATGCGGGCATAACACTTTGGTCCCAGGGTAGGGAAGCGCCCAGGTGGCTAGGAGATGGAAAGAATGGAAGGGACTCACAGGGTCAACCCCAGAGCATATGGGCAGTGGACATGGCAGAAATAAGAGATAAAGAAGGTAGAAAAGACACACAGAATGGCCAGAGGACTTAGGGACTGAGACAGGGGAGAAAGGGGTGCATATATGTGGTCACAGGCATCGGCTGGCACATTGGAACCAATGGACACAACCCAGACTCAATGGGATGAATGGAATAACAAGGACACATACCAAAGAGAAGCCTCAAGCATTTTCAAGAGTTACTGATCAGAAACAGAAAGCAGAATATGTGATGCAGTGATACGTATAGCACGGGACATCAACGCATCTATCCCAAAATGGACAGGTTCTTTTTCTTGCTCGCAACATGTTAGAATTGCAACTATGTATAAGTACTAGCTTAGGACATAGTAGAAAAGTCAGTTCTTCTTGCCCGTAAAGCAGAAACCGCTCC
This sequence comes from Gomphus bonarii, assembly GCA_003316585.1. Classification (NCBI taxonomy): domain Eukaryota; kingdom Fungi; phylum Basidiomycota; class Agaricomycetes; order Gomphales; family Gomphaceae; genus Gomphus; species Gomphus bonarii. The sequence goes on along the minus strand of QFEC01029698.1, from coordinate 10,227 downwards.
TTGTCTTCACTGGTGCCTTGCTTACATCAATATCGCATTTCCCACCAAAGACTCATTGTTAGAGACCTGAATTTAATCAGAGAAGTTATCAGCTATCATCAGAAGTGTCTCACGAAGTCTTGAGCACACAGGGTCAATAGCGAATTAGTTATTGATTTTACATTCCCCATAGATCTCATAGCCGACCTCTCGGTACAGGTGCTAAAGGGCTGTATTCACCAGAAAGGATCCCCAGGCAGTTACACAAATACCACACAGCATACATTCACAGATTAGAATCCCATTCCATTCCCAGAACATTATTCTTAGTCAGAAACCATCCCACACCCCCAGACAACTCTTAATTACAAGAAAATCAACTAAGATTACCCCGAGTATTCTGCCAGACTTTGTCCTCAGAAATTAGGGAACCTATGAGATCTGGATGGTGCAGCACATAAGCTGAAGCCAAGCCCTACTCTGAACCTCACCTGAAGTTACAACCTTGCTCGAGTATACACAAGAACCTCAGCTTGGCCCATTCTTAACAGTGATCTGGGATCTAACACAGTAGCAAATCCATGAAAACTGTAAACCCAAATAATTATTTATATATTATTACTCTAGATAGCCTATGATAAGTGGGCAAAAGGTAGAAAATTTAAGTCTGTTAAGAATTGCTTGATCCTGAGATTATATCAGCTCAGTGAGGTTTACAACTTCAGCGAAGCTCAGAGTAGGGCTAGTTTCAGCTTATATACGATACCTTTTTGGCCTCAGGATCTGGATCGTTATAAGATATCATTGTTAAGTCCAGAGTCAGAGACGTCTCATCTGGGGTGTTCCAGAGTGGTCAAACTGATAATTCAAGCCAGGGTATGGAGTTGAAAGGACTTGGCTTCAACTTATGTGTTGCATCCTCTTGCGTTGTTGTGTCCTTGAATTTATGGAGTTGTTGGAGTGGATTTTGCGGAGTGAGAACAGAGATAACGAGAGGAAGACTAAATTGATATTTGAACTAGAGAACTAGCTATGAATACATGGAGGTTTAAATACATTTGGAGTATGGGATTAATATGGAGCAGGGTCATCCAAATGCAGAGGAGATACTATACTAGGATGCAGGGGTGCTAAACAAGAGATGGGGTCATGGAAAACTATAGAACATGCTAGAAGATAATAGAAGGGATGATGTGAAGGTCTGTGTATCAGATTGATGACATGGTGGGGATGACAGGGATGGAGTATGGAGTGTGCAGAGGTCATGTGGATGGTATCTGTGGTGCAGAGTATGACAGAGGGGTGAGATCGATTTGGAGGGGCACAGAAATGAATGATAAATGGGCGCTAAGGGCGAAGATATGTCAGAGGGGATCTGGGATCTAACAGTACCTCCCCATTAAGGCCAAGCCTCGAGGCCAACAGTGATTAAGACGGAAGTTGTCATGGGAAAGGAGGTTAGTGCTGGGTTGGAGAAGGTATATAAGGACATAGCATTTCTGTGTTTGTTCAAGCACGCTCATCACCCAGACCCAAAACACACAATGAGTAACTTAGAGGCGATCATGGCGCAGATCCATGTGCTCATGGAGCAGTACAACATGGGTTTGGTGGAGAAGGAGGCAGAGGCAGATCACCAGAGGAAAGGAGAGGAGGAGGCGTAGGTGGAGCACCTGAGAAAAGCAGAGGAAGAGGTGGAGGTGGAGCACCTGATAAAAGCGGAGGCAGAGTGGAAGGAGTGAGAGGAGGTGGAGCAGAGGGAGCACCTCAAGAAAGAGCGCAGGGAGGAGGAGGAGAGGCTACACCTTGAAAAGAAAAAGGTGGATGAAAGGGCAGCCCATGAGGCTGAAAGGGTTGCAGAATGGAGTGGTCCAGCCAGGGACCAAAACATCATGGAGGTGTTGTCTCCAGGTGAGCTCCGGGTGCTTGAACTCCACGAGGACAAAGTGGCAGAGCAGAGGGAGCATCAGGAGTTAATCTTGTTGGAGAATGATAAGAAGTGGAGGAAGCAGGTGATGGTGATCTGTGGAATGCCCACAGTGCCTGGCTGAATCAGCAGGCCAGGGACACAAGGGAGGTGGGTCACCAGGTGGGTCTTGGACCTTTCAAGGCCACCCATCTTTCATATATCCTAAACAGCACTGATGCATACCAGATGGTGGAGCTGGAGGTCCATGCAGTTTGCAAAGGCAGCTGGAGGCATGGGGATGAATGCAAGTGGCCCTCCATGGGGAAGGGCACATCATGCTTCCATTGTGTGGAGAAGAAGATTAAGTGCATTCCATGGTTGGGGATGACTGTGGACCTGGAGGGCTTGTAAGCAGCTGGAGACTTGGAAGAGACTCCCAGAGTGGGCGGCTCTGGCACTTCACATGGGAAGTGGAAGGCACAGATGGAGTCTGAGGAGCCAGAGGTTGTGCAGCCAAAGAAGTGGAAGGTGGAAGTGTCGCTGTAGCCTGGCTTAGACTCCTGGATGATGGAGATGGGTCTGCTGATGCGGACGGTGGTGATGGGGGTGACCAGAATAGCTGCAGAGTTGAAGTGGTTGAATGATCATAAGGAAGGGAAGTTGCAACAGGAGTCTGGAAATGGGGTGGAGGGGAATCCAGAGCTAGAGGTGGAGGGGGCAGATAAGGGAGGGGAGTTGTTGGTTCCAGATGACATGTTCAGGGAATCACATGGTTCAGAGAGGGAGCAGGGGATGGACTTTTTCCAATGATGTATAACTTAAGATGTAATATTATTTTATTTTATTTTGACCTTGAAAAATTCTAAGTCATGTGCTGAATGAGGGGCCAAGGTCCTGGTTTGTTAGGATAAGACTTGTGAAAATCTGAGACAACTTCAGATATGTTGCTAAGTTCAGATGTGGGGAGCCAGGAGGTTTCGTCCTCCATGCCCTTGTATCTGGACCACTTAACCAGGTATAGTAGGGGGCAAGTGCAGCATCTGTTGACCTTGGAGTCGAGGACTTCAGAGATTTTGTATTTGGGTTCACCATCAATAATGATGGGAGGTTGGGGCAGAGTGACTTAATTGGGGAAGTCATTTGGAGTGGATGGTTCTAGCATGGAGACGTGGAAGATGGGGTGTATCATACACATGTTGTCTGGAAGCCAGAGGGTGAAGGAGATGGAGCTAACTTGAGCAATGATCTCAAAGGGACCTAGATACTTTTCAGCTAGTTTCTTAGAAGGTCTCATAGTGCAGATGTTATCAGATTTAACAAAGACTTTGTCACCAATCTTGAACTCCAGAGGTGGAGTCTGGCAGCAGTCTGCCGATGTGGCGTACCATTGTTGGGCTTCAGAGATGGCTTTACAGAGTTTTTGGTGGAGTGTCTAAGTCCACTGTGAAGTCTCATGCTCTTAAGGAGGCAAGGTCTCGTTTGGGGTGTATGGTGATGTTGGGGTGATAACCCTTGTTGGCAAAGAAGGGTGAGATGCCAGTGGTGGCGTTCAGAGCATTGTTGTATGCAAACTCTGCAATGGGAAGGAGGACTGACCAATTGTCCTGTTGGTAGTTGCAATAGACTTGAAGGTATTGTTCCAGTATTTGATTCATTCATTCAGTTTGTCCATCTCCTTCAGGGTGGTATCTGGAGGTGAAGTGGAGTTTCATGTCAAGAGCCTTTCCAAGGGATCAAAGAAGGAGGATACAAACTCTGTACCATGGTTCAAGGTAATGTGGGACTGAACTCTGTGCTTGGAGAATACGTGGAGTACAATGATTTTTGCAATTACCAGAGCATTGATCATGTCAACTGTGGGAATGAAGATGGTTTGCTTGGTGAGTCTGTCAAGGATGACAAGGATGGTGTTGTATCCAGAGAATGGCAGAAGTTTTTTGATAAAGTCCATGGAGATGGAGTTCCAAGGTCATTCAGGGATAGGGAGTTGCTTGAGTAGTCCATAGGGGTGATGTCTCTGTGATTTAGAGCACATGCAAGTTTTACAAGAAATAATATAGGACTTAATGGAGGTGCGGAGCTTGGGCCAAATGTAGTCTCTATGAATGAGTTTGAGCGTGCGATTCTTTCTGAAATGTCCTGGTATAGGGTGGTCATGTTTGTCTTGCAGTACCCAGAGTCAAAGGTCATCAACATCAGGGATGTAAATATGTTTGTCCAAGAGAAGGAATCCTTTGGGGTCTACGGACCAGCATGGAGGACCAGGAAGCACAAGGATGTGGCATGGAGTGAGGAGATAAGTTGTTTGGAGGTGAAGACTGGATGTAAGTTGTGTGGATTGATGGTCACATAGTCGCTTCCTCCCTCTTTAGGGTAGACGTCCTATTGTCTTGTCAGGGCATCAGGTTTAGCTCTGAGTCATCTGGGGGAAAAATGGATAACAAGGTTGAACTGAGAAAGGTATTCAGACCATTGGATTTGATGTCAAGTGAGGAGTTTGGTTGTGGAAAAATATTCCAGGTTTTTGTGGTCTGTAACAATGTTAATTGCTTCCAAGGAGCCTTCAAGGTATGTAGTGGTGCCAGCACTTAAATGCTTCAAAAATTGCAAGCAGTTCCTTGTTGTGGATGTCATAGTTTAGTTCCAGAGGTGTGAAGGTCCGGGAGTGGAAGGCGATTGGGTGGATGTCATTGTCTACCAGAGATATTGTTGATAGAATGGCAGTGAGTGTGTAGTCAGAGGCATTGGTTTTGACAATGAGTAGGGACCCAGGGATCCAGTAGGTGAGCATGGGAGCAGTTGTGAAGGCCTTTTTCAAGGTTTCAAATGAACTTTGGCATGCATCAGTGAAAACCCATGGAGTGTCCTTGTGGGTCAAATGAATTAGCAGAACAGTAAGATCAGAATAGTTGAATATGAAATGGTGATAGAAATTTGCAAATCCAAGGAAGAACTGTACATCTTTGACTTTTTGTGGTTCAGGCCATTCCTGAATGACTTTGACCTTGTCACCAGCCATGGTGAGGCTGTTAGGTGAGAGGATATATCCAAGGTATTCAATGGTGTTGACATGGAAGAAGCACTTGTCTGCGCGTGCATACAGGTGATTCAACCAGAGTCACCAGAGTACGTCTCAAACATGTCCTCTATATTGGTCTAGGTATTTGGAGTATATGAGGATGTCATCCAAGTAAATGAGGATGGAGATATTGAAGAGGTCAGAGAAAATATCATTCATGAAGTGTTGAAATGCTGCAGGGGAATTGGTGAGTCCAAGGGGCATTACACACCACTCGAATGATCCATATCTGGTTCTGAAGGCTGTTTTCCATTCATCACCTTCGCAGATTCAAATGAGGTGATAGGCATGTCGGAGATCGATTTTGGTGAATATCCAAGCCTTACAGGGACTGTCAAGGAGGTCCATTACTCTGGGGAGTGGATAGCGGTCTTTCTTCGTGATTTTGTTGAGCCCTCTAAATTCAACACAGAGTTGGAGAGAGCCATCCTTTTTGCAGGCAAATAGGACTGGAGCTCCTCCAGGGGACCTGGAGGGTGTCAGGGGATGACCCTTTTCAAACTCCAGTTCAACTCTGGGATCTCCTATTCAAACTCCATTCGATCCATCACATCCAGGGTCAATCCGTCACATCTGGGATGTCCGTCACCTCCATGATGTCTGTTGCCCCACAACTAGACACTCTATAATGGAGGACAGGGGCCCAGAGCCAGGTACCTGGGCTTTGGACTTGGTACCAGGAGGTAGGCTCAGGTAACCCCGGATGGGTGCTTACAAATCAGCACACAGACCACTTATGTAAAGGGGTAAAGAGTATATATAGAGAGAGACTCCCTAGCAGTGGAATCCTTAGACTTTCCTCTTAGGATTTCCTCTGCTTAGGTGAGAACCCTGGTCATGCTGTATTTAAATATCAGTAATATAAACTTAGGATTTCCTCTGCTTAGCTCCATGAGATACCTCCAGAATAACTAAGGGAGTTGCCCTTACATTAGGAAAGTCTCTCCTAATAGGACTGGGAGCTGTGTCACAGTACTGTCATAGGCAGCCTCGGACTTAATGAGAATAACTCAGAGAGTACCACCTCCCAGACATACTTAACACCAGACTCCCCCTCCTTAGAAAGAGCAACAGATCCCCCTACAAGTCTCAGCCTAGACATGGACACAGATAAGCGATTCCAGAGGCTAGAGCAAGAGCTGGGGGAAAACTGAGCAGAAATGTCACAATTGGTGAAGCCCTAAGGGCAATTATGTCCAAACTAAACAATGACCCCACACACCAGGGCCCAGAGTTCATAGACCCACAAAATGACCCAACACCAAGTGCCCAACCTCTGGACCTCTGGAACACTACTCTATCAGAGAACTCTCAAATCAGGCTCAGATACACTGGGCCCTCTCCTACTTCAAATCCAAGTGAGCAGCTCAATTCGCAAACAAGGTTCTCCAGAATGAAAGAAATGGACAACCTCATTACTCAGACTGGAGGACCTTCAAGTCAGACTTCATAGCAAACTTCTGTTCCAAAAATGAACAACTGACAGCCCTCACACAACTGGAAGGCACTAGCTGGTACCAAGGCAAGGACTCCATGGAGGAATATATCAACTGATTTGAGGAGCTGGTGGACCTTGTGAAATATCATGACAACAAGATGGTTGTAGTCAAGTTCTGCAGAGGCCTTGAGCCAGGGATCCAAATTAAAGTGGCCCTCCTCGGAGATGGAACACCAGAGTTTGACAACCCTAGGGGATGGTATGAAGCAGCTCAAAGGGTTGCCTGGAATAGAGAGGCAAATGAGGCATTTACACAGGCCCACCATGCTCAACTCCAGACATCATCTCATCTACTGAGTGCATCCTCAAAAATGGTCTCAAATGCCCCAAGGATTCTGAGCTCACTACCCTGATTCTCAAATTTTCCTCGACAGACTCCTATATCTCTGCCCACAACATCCAGACATTATCTCATTCACTGAGCGCATCCTCAAAAATGGTCCCAAATGCCCCAAGGATTCTGAGCTCACTACCCCGATTCTCAAATTTTCCTCAACAGACTCCTATGTCTCTGCACACAACATCAAAGGAGGAGCCAGTGCCAATGGAGGTAGACTGAATGTGAGTGAAGACCACTACTCCCAGACTATGCCTCCGCTGTCAGAAGCCCGGACATTATGTCTGAGACTGTCCTTTGTCCTTTGATATCTGGACCATGAACGCAAAAGAGAAGCTGGGGCTACTACCAGAGCTCTTGGCCCTTGCAGACATGGTGGGAACTCCACCCATGGAGTCTACAGGCAGTGCTGTGGATGAGGGAGTGGAATAAGAGGACGAGGAGGATTTTGGAGCAGGCAGTGGGTGAGTAGTGTGCTCCCACTCCCTGTACATAACCAGTTCTCTTGTCTAGAAACAGAGTGTGACATGACCTCCACACAATGTCTCCAGGATGAGAAACTGGACATAGTCACACAAAAGGTTGAAACTCCCCCAAAGCAACATCGGATGCAGCTCCAGAAATGGGAAAGTCGACTCCCAAAAAGGTATATAATCACAGCCACTCCAGGTCCAAAGTCCCTTGTCATTAAGGTGGAACTTCAGATGACTGACACTGCGGAAGTTAAGTCTGGACCTACCCTTGTGGACTGTGGAGCCACTGGGCAGTTCATGGACCAAGGATATGTATAATGGCACCGCCTCACCACTTGGAAACTCCAGAGGCCCATCCCGCTCTACAACGTGGATGGATTTCTGAATGAAGCAGGAGCCATCAAAGAGATTGTAGATGTCATCCTCCAGGTGGATGGGCACCCTGAGTACATCACATTTGCAATCACCAGCCTAGGGAAGCAAGACCTTATCCTGGGGTTCACCTGGCTGGAAGAACACAACCCAGAGATTGACTGGCAAATGCAAAAGGTCAGCATGAGCTGATGTCCAACCAAGTGTCATACCTGCCAGGTAGAGATCCAAGATGAACGCAAAAAGGTATGGGAATTTGAATGTCACATCTGGCATTCCCCAACCTTCTAGAAGAGGAGGATGTGGAAGGAGAGGAGAGTTGCAATGAGTTGAGAGATCCACTGGATGACCTGGAAGAAGGAGACCAATTGATGTGCATAATGCTGTTGCAAGATGCTGAGTGAATCTAAGCAATGCAAACCACCTCACAAAGGTTGGCTGAAGCCCACTACAAAAATATCCAGGCCAAAACGGAAGTCCCAGAGTACCTCTGAGACTTTGAAAATGTCTTTGCAAAGGAGTCATTTGACGAACTCCCAGACAGAAAGATCTGGGATCACGCCATGGAATTGGAAATAGATTCTAGCCCCACTAATTGCAAGGTGTATCCCATGTCCCCATTAGAGCAGGCTGAACTAGATGTTTTCATCCAGGAGAACCTCTGAACAGGACACATCTGGCCCTCCAAGTCCCCATTGGCATCTCCAGTCTTTTTCATTAAAAAAAAAGTATGGGTCCCTTCGACTTGTGCAGGACTACCAGAAGCTGAATACCATGACAGTGAAGAACCGTTATCCAATCCCCCTCATCTCAGAATTAGTAAACCAACTCAAAGGGGCCAAATACTTCATGAAACTGGATGTCCGGTGGGTATACAACAATGTCCAGATCAAAGAGGGCAATGAGTGGAAAGCTGCATTCCAAACTAATAGAGGACTGTTTGAACCATTGGTGATGTTTTTTGGACTCACCAATAGTCCAGCCACCTTTCAGACAATGATGAATGATATTTTCCAGGATCTCATCTTAGAAGGAATGGTCTGTGTATACATTGATGATATTCTCATCTACTCAAAAACCCTAGCCGAACACCGGAGGATCACACATTGAGTGCTGGAGCACCTTCAGGAGCACAAACTCTACCTCCAAAAGGAGAAGTGTGAGTTTGAACAGATGCATATCAAGTATCTCAGACTCGTCATATCAGAGGGGAGAGTTGAGATGGATCCAGTTAAAATCCAGGGAGTGATGGAATGGCCAACTCCGGAGAACCGCAAGGATGTCCAATCATCTCTTGGATTTGCTAACTTTTACTGACACTTCATCAAGGACTTCTCCCTTCATGCTTGTCCACTCTTTGACCTCACCAAGAAAGGGAAGCAGTGGAAATGGGGAGAGGTGGAAGAAATAGCACTCCAGAAACTGAAAAGACTGATAACTGAGGCCCTGGTCCTGGCTTTCCCAGATGACTCCTGGACATACTGAGTAGAGGTGGATGCCTCAGACTTTGCTACAGGGGCCACTATCTCACAGCAGTCACCGGAGGATGGAAAATGGCACCCAATTACCTTTTTCTCCAAGAGTCTGAGTCCAGTAGAAAGGAACTATGAGATCCATGACAAAGAAATGCTAGCCATCATCTGAGCCCTGAATGAATGGCGGCATTTCTTAGAAGGGATGCAACTCCAGTTTGAGATCTGGATGGACCACAAGAACCTGGAGTACTTTCAGACTTCAAAAAAGCTAAACCAAAGGCAAGCCCGGTGGTCCCTCTACCTGTCCCACTTTGACTTCACGCTCTACCACCGATCAGGCCAGAGTATGGGGAAGGCAGATGCTCTCTCAAGGAGGCCTGACCACGGATCAGGAGCAGAGGATAATGAGAATATGACCCTCCTACAGCCGGAGCTATTCAGAATCCGAGCTCTTGAAGGGATTACAGTGGTGGGAGAAGAATGGGATCTCCTTGAGGATATCCAAGCAAAACTCTGGACCTCTGGACCAGAGGATCCTGTAGCCAAAGCTATCACTGAACTCCGGAGAGGGCATGCCAAATCTGTACGGTCTGCGGAGTGGGCAAAATGGGATGGCCTCCTCCAATTCTGAGGGAGAATCTACATCCTTAATGACCCCAACCTACAAAGGTGCATTGTGTCCCAGCACCATGACACATGAGTGGCTGGGCATGCAGGAAGGTGGAAAACACTAGAGCTGGTGTCCTGAAATTATTGGTAGCACAAATGTCACGATATGTGGGACAGTATGTGAAGACATGTGACTCCTGCATCCGGACAAAAATCCAGAGGCAACCTCTAGTAGGAGAGCTTGAGCCACTACCAATCCCAGAACTCTGGTGGGACACAATCAGTGTGGACTTCATAGTGGAACTCCCAGGCGTTATGAATGTGGTAGATTCTGTAAGCAAAAGAGCACACTTCCTCCCCACAAACACAACCATCACAGCCCTAGGAGCAGCACAGCTCTATCTGATGCATGTGTGGAAGTTGCATGGACTTCCAAAACAGGTAGTCTTGGACCATGGACCTCAGTTCACTTTGGAGTTTACACATGAACTTTACC
>QFEC01029680.1:0-16745 GCA_003316585.1 Gomphus bonarii | reverse complement strand
AGAGAAGATGGAGACAGAGTACGGAGTATGCAGAGGTCACGTGGGAGTTGTCCGTGGTGTGGAGTATGATGGAGGATGGAGATCTGTCTGGAGGGTCGAGATCTATCTGGAGGATCGTGGAGATGAATGATAAATGGGTGCTAGGGGTGGAGATTTGTTGGAGGAGACCTAGGATCTAACAGTATGTCTAACTTAGTTGATAATTTGAATGGAGAATACATACATGAGGACTAGTTACTTATATAGAGAATGGGGTGCCATAAGATATGCAACAATGTTGCTCAAGGCATGGAAATGAGAATGTAGAGTATGGAGGTAAGAATAGTAATATATGAAAAGGCGGGCATACATGCCTATACATGTACCGAAGGGTATCAAAGCGAAGTGAGCGAGTAATAAAGAATATAGTAAGGTGTGATGTACTGAACTGAGCCGAGCTGAACCGAATGGCACTTGTAAGACTTGGAAGTCTGTAGCTTGTAATACGGTCGGTCGGACTTCAGTCAGTACGACCGAGGGAACCGAGGCTCGGTAGATCGTACTTTGACAACTTCACTTATTGCTTGTATGCATGGTTTGGCTTGGTAACTGTCAGTACAGATGAATTGGCTTGGTATCGGTTCAGGTCATGAAATGGGTGGTCCCTTGACACTAATACTACTATCCACATTAGAGTCATACAAGTATATTTTGACATTGGGTTTGTTGTACTTTTCTTCTATTCCTTATTTTTGGTTATATGGGCTACAAAGCCAGGTTTCTACTTCAGTCCAAATACTACAGTTCCTATAGTCTCCATACTGATGGGTTTTATCAGAGGATGTCTTATTTCAACTCTGGTCAACTCTAGTAATGTCTGTATATATATCCAAAAATTTCACAAATACCAGAAGTTATATCAGTAACTCTGGGACTTCCAGGCCCCTTGTACATCACTGTATAGATCTTCAGATATCTGAAACAGACATAACTCTACATACAACTTACCTTTGAGACCAAGATGCAACTCTTGGGAGTCAATTCTGAGAGTCTCTAAATAATAGGGGTCTGGGGTTTGAGCCATAGTAGTCTGTTAAGTCTGAGGTGTCAAATGCAATGTCCAAGGTCTGAGGGTCTTGTCTGAGGGTTCAACATGATGTCCAAGCTAGTCAAAGTCAAACTGAAGATATCATAGGTACCAAGGAAGTTATGAGGGTTTGGAGTCCCCATCACCTCATTCTTGTTGGCAATGAAGGCCCAGAGCTTCCTAGTCCAAGCTTTGTAACTGAGCAAGTGTACATACCCTATGAATCGCTAATGAACCTAGTTCGCTAAAGCGCTCTGCACACTAGTCTTCAGTGAATATCCAGGACCCCTTGCTGACGAGGCGGGTCTATCGATTTGGGCTGATCATATGGTTCATGTTGAGTGACGGTAAGGCTCTCTCAACCAATTGTGCAGGTCATGGAAAAGGTTTGTGACTGTTTTGATGCTATGAAAGATAGTTTCACCATGCAGTAGTGTGAGAAGCAGGTATAATCCGTGGGACAGAAAATATTGCCAAGAAATCAAGTCATTTATTTCGGTCAACATCCAGAATATACTAAAGTTCTATTCTACTGGGTTTGAGTGATGGTCTTGGGTCCCTGAAGTTTATCTCTTTCCATCTGTTTTAGAAGTTATTGATGAATGTCAGAGCCGATCGTGTTCTTAGCTTATAAACAATATAGAATAAAACAATTCACGCACGGTGGAAAGACATGTGGGAGTCTGTCAGGGTGTAGTTCGGGCCATACTCTCTGAATGGTATCAACAAGCAAGTCAAACACGATCTATAGATTACTGGGTTATCTACAAGACACAATCGAAACTTGATAAGTTTACACACTGTATATCCAGCCGCATTCAGATGCAGGCCGTCATCCAGAAACTTGTCCAACTGCTTCTCGTCTCTTCCGGCAGCCTCGAATATTGCTGTCCAGACGTCAAGCACCAAAACGCTTTCGTTCTTGCCTACATCCTTCACAGCATCGGCATAGGCCTTGGTGATACTAAACTCTCGGTCTAAGTCCTGCGGCGGATCGCGCGACGCCAGGTCGGCTCCCCTTTGATAGGTATTGACGGGCGGCGGGGTAAATAACACAATTCGAGTCTTCGGAGAATAATATGCCGAGCTTGGCGACTTAATCATCTGGACGAGGTGCCCGAGGTTAGCCTTAAATTTGGGAAGGGGGACATGCTGGGGCGAGGGCTGGATGCATGCGTCGTTCGCTCCAAACCAGATTGTTAAAAGGGCAATTTCGGGAACATGAGGCTGCTCATGTTTCTTTGCGATGATCTGTTACTTAAACAAGGTTTAGGGGCGTGAAAATGGTGGGAAACACAAGGCCGCACCTGCTCGAATATAGGGATGGCCCACTCAGTGTTATAACCTGACAAACCACGGTTGATGACGTCGAGCTTTCTGGCGTAAACGTATGCCAGACGTTGGGCGAACCCATGAGGCTGCCATCCTCCTTGGGTAATAGAGTCCCCAAAGAGAACGATGGTGTCCATAACATTGGCAGCCATGTGGAACTTCAGAAAGAATGTGAAGTTATGTAAAAAAATACAGCCTTGACCTGAGACTAAATAGGCTGCATCTGTCCAATTCGAATTCAGGAATAAGACATTATGTATATGTATTACAAAAATTGTATTTGCATTAAACGCATTAAAATTTCAAAATTTCCATTCGATGTGACAGATTTAAACTCGTGACATGCTACCGTTCCCTTGTTTTTCGAAATCGTCAAAGCTCCTTACACTCCTCCAACGCTATGGATGTCCTGGAGCGAGAGCTAGCACCGGAAGGACTTTCGGGAGCATTTTTAGTCTGGAAGTGTGAGTTCAGTTCGCTTCCGATGCAAGAAGGTCCTCTAACCAAGCACTTCTTAAAGGTCCTACACGCGCTTCTGGGTCCCACATTCCACTCGAGGTTTACAAAGAAATTTTGGCCTGGTTACGACCTACAATCGATTCTGACATGGACGTGGATTCATATGAGAATGTTTTATCTCTTCTGGCCCCTGTTTGTCGTTACTTTGCATTCTACGCCACTCGTGAAATATGCCGCTGCCTAGACTTCAATGCCATCTTTAAAAACCCAGGGTCTCACGTGCGTATGAGGCGTTTGGCCGAATACGTTTCTCATAAGCAGCACCCCATCGAAACACTGCGAGCTAGAGTCGTGGAGTGCATCATTGGTGGTTTCTATGGTAGTTCTGAACTTCCCCGCTTATTATCAATGTTCAACAATCTGGGGATACTTACACTCTCGCGGGAAAGAATATCTTTTTCCCTGTTGCGGGCTATGGGTCGTCTCCAAGCCTTGGAACGGTTAACAATGACCGGATGTAGTTCCTTTATGGAGGATGAGAGTTATCTCCCGAATGAGCCTATCTTTGGAGTTCATGAAAGACCATTTCCTTCTTTGGTTCAACTCACCATAGAGGGTCCGGATGAAGATCACAGGAGGTTTTGGAAGTTCAAGACAGCAGTCCGCATTCTTTGTGGCACCACAAAACTTCGATCCCTGGCCATTTTCAGTCCTGGATTTCTCCCCTGGTTACTTCCTCATATTTCACCCCAAATTGTGTCCTTTAGCGCAGATTTATCGGCCACGCCCTTTAACTCATTTGTCCAATTCCTTAAAACACGGTCCTCCCTCCAACATCTGACAATACGCCATTCACCTGTATTGGCTGGCAACAATGACCGGGAAAAATATTCTGCTCTTACTCTCAGTAACGACATTTTGCCTGATCTCCGGTCTTTTAATGGTCCCTTGAACTTGGCTCCTAAGTTTGTTCACGCCCGACCCGTTACAAAGCTGGCATTAGACTCTCGACGATTTTATTATAGCGAATCCATGCCCATGACATTTTTGAATGGTTTGACTGTGCTTCCCCCAACCCACTTTTTGCCCTACACTTGGGATGGAGCATCTATCAGCAATCATAGTAGCTGGGATGACTTGAAGACTATAGGTGGAGGGATTCGGGAACTCTTCGTGCGGTTTAATTTCGAAAGCTGGTCTCCATCAGTTATTCCATCGTGCTTTCCAAATCTTGTTCACTTGGAAGTGGAATCTTATACTTGGATCATTGTGTGTAGTTTTATATCTGTAATATATTCCTACGCTGATATGGCATGTCACAGTATGATCAATATGACGATGAGATTTTTATTGAAGATGACTTTGTATCAATGCTGGGACAAGTTCTAAAGGGGTTGAAATTTCTGAACATCCTCACGCTCTCTAGTGCGAAGAATGAGCCTTTTTGGTTGTCACCAGGAGACCAACACACTTTTGTCCATCGGCTTTTCCAACAAAACTTTCCCATACTTAGGACAATCGTATTCAGTCCGTGGATGGCTTGGCATCACCGCACTCCCACACTAGGAGAGTGCCATTGTGAGCTTGAACTCCTCTGGCCAAAGGACATCCGTCATCAATTGCGAAAACGAGTCCACGATATTCTTAGACCTACGCGTGACTGGAACGGAAAGCTGGCTGGCGCAATGAGGATGTAGGTCGTCTTGCAGGCACTGATCAATGATTTCTGTGAACTCGATCACAACCGGTGAGTTTTTTCATTGGCTTTCCTAGATGAGAGTTCTGCTAAATATGACACAAATGTACCAGCCCTTGGGGGATTAAATAACATGACTGATGAGGATATTCTTAGGTTATGAAAGGGTCATTTGATTGCTGTCATGGGTTGAAGAATATTTTTGCAAAAGAATGGTATTAAGAATTATCTATCCATTGTTAATATAGATGTGATAGTGTATAATCTAAAATCACTGCTGAAGTATTATCTGAGCTTGACTTACCTGCTACAATCTGTTGATTGAATAGATATTGGGAAATATCATGCAATGCAATTAGCTTTAAGCAAGATAACATACCAACCACAATAATTTTCAAAAAACAAGGAAAACCACAAGAAACTCAACATATGACCCAGACACAAATCACAGAATACACAACATAGACTTTAGTCACATCACACAAATAAACCATCACACCATTCAATGTGGTCATGAGGGGGGCTGAAACCACCTTTTTTTTGCTAAAACACAATAGTAATCTACTTATACATGGTTGAGGATAAACTATACTAAAGAATGATATCATAAATGACAAGTATGTGACAGGGGTCACACGCAAGTAACCAGAATATACGCATATATGAACGAGTATGCGCCAGTGTAAGAATAGAACAAAATAATAAAATAATACCTTTGATTTTCCAACACGCCCCTTCAAACCCTGACAACTCATAGTACTGATGAGTGAAAAGGGTTTGCACATTGATGACAGTGTGCGAGGGAACGACGAAGTTGGGGCGGCGAGTGAGCGCGCCGGTGGTGACGCGCGTAATCGCGGACACTGGGTGTGACACGTCAGTCACGTACGCAAGACGGTGATGGACGTGGAGGAAGGACGGAGTGGGTGGTGGATCGAAGGCCGACAGGATACGTGGGACGAACGAGGTATGAGCGATGAGCGATGTCACGGCAGGGGATGCAGAGCGTCTGTACGTCAAGCTTGATATTGCCCCTAAAGGCAAGCTGCAGGTGGTCTACGGATGGCGCACGTGCACAAGTACAACGTTTGTGCAAGAACCGGGCGAGACGGTGTCGAAACAGGGGTGGGATAGAGAATTGAGGGAGAGAAGTAGAGAGCACGGCACTCGTGCGATAGTGGTGCGGGCTGGAGGCAGCGGTGGGTTGCGCGGATGGCGGTCGGATACGGATGGCTGGGGGGGGCACGAGGTGCGCGTTGGGCTGCGGTCTTGGCCTAGGAAGATGATTCCGAGGGCAGGGTGCAGCACAGTGGCTGTGGTGGAAGGAGCGGACAAGGAGGTGGGAGCTGCGACGCTGGACGGCACGTGGGACGAGCGGTCGCGAACCTGAGCAAGCACAGGCGCAAACTAGGTGCAGAGGATGAGGATACGCGAGCGGTCGCAAACTTGAAATGGCGCGCGGACAGTCCAGATGACGAAATGGGCGCGTAGATGGTGTGAAATCTGATGTTGTCCTTTCGCAGCAGTACACGGGAGTGCTCTTGCAAGGATAATTTTGATCATGCGCAGGTTTTGGATACATTCATGTAGTTGCCGCAGAATGGAAATGTTGACATGTTCATTGGGGTGCTCACAGGCCTGCTCACGAAAGAAGAAGAGGTCCTATCAGGAGACGAGCTCGAGCACAGGCAGCAGAAAGGCACCCATCTCGAGCATATGGTAAAATGTGACGATGTTCGGATGTACGGAGGGTGACTGGTGGATCAATACCTCATGTAAGACGCGAATGAAGGTGGGAC
Source organism: Gomphus bonarii (assembly GCA_003316585.1). NCBI lineage: Eukaryota > Fungi > Basidiomycota > Agaricomycetes > Gomphales > Gomphaceae > Gomphus > Gomphus bonarii. Next base: position 10,393 of record QFEC01029680.1, on the reverse strand, counting down.
AACAAGTGAATGTGCGTGCAAGATGTTGCAGATGACGCACAAAAGTCACAGGTGTCAATGAAGAAAGTGTCCGGGTCATGGAAATTCGAAAATTAAATGTGAATAATTGAAGAATATTTTGGACTTGTAAAAGTCCCCTCGACTCGATTCAATATACGGGATGGTGTTGGACACGACTCACGCTTCGAAAATAATGTGGCTCAATGGAACGCCTCAACTCGGCTCGACTCGACTCGACTCGGATAAAAACTCGATAAGAAACCACATTCATATGAAGAGAGAAGAGAATCGCATGTGTAGCGTAAAGGCGATGCGGACAATGTGGATAGGAGAGGTGAGACATGTGAATGGTGTACGGGGTCAGAACATGGAAGGCACACCAAAAAAAAAATCCAAGTGTATGAAAATTGTCACAATTGAGGTGTGTGAACGGTGGCGGCTGTGTTGACAGCCAGCGTGCGACATGGCGTGATGCTAAGGACGTCGTCAATGACGATACTGGGGAGCTCCTACGTGAATCGGGAGCTATATGCGCTATATGCGCTGATGCAGAGTGCGCAGGAGGAGAATGCGCGACAGCTCAGTGTTGAGTAGGGTCATAATGTGACAGGGGTCACACGCAAGTGACCAGAATACGCGCGAGTGTGTAGAATAGAACAAAATAATAAAATAATACCTTTGATTTTCCAACAATGTTAACCAGTCACAAGTGTAAAAGCCTTATTACATGCATAAATCAAGAGGTGCAGATATAAACAAAGTAAAATACAAAACTATACCGTATATACTAGAATGATGAAGACTCATTTGCATCTACTGAAGGATGCACTAAGTAATACACCTTGGTATCCACACCATCCTCCGTCGCCTGACTCTCATCAGCCATAGAAGTCGGCTGTGACTCCTTGATATCTCCCTTGACTTCAATAAGGAAATTATCCTAGCAAGGAAAGAGTATCAAACAGCGGCGTCATACTGACAGCAAACTACAAAATAACGTACCTTGACCAGCTTTTTTAACACCTTGCGAATTAAATCGTTTTGGTAGTCCAGCTGCTCAACATCTTGCATCTCTTCTTCTTTTTGCTCAAGGTACCAGTCGACGAGTTCATCACGGTCAGTGCCCTTGCCAGTTTCGCGTTCACGCGCACTGAGATGAAGTACGATGAGACTCTGCATCGTCATGTATTCGTCGTGTGTGATCTTCAGCTTGCGCTTCAGCGGGGCTGGGGCTAGAATAGCAGGTGAAGGGGGAGCGAGCTGTGCACCAGAGCCGCCAGCGCGTGTGGGAGATGTTGGGGGACCACTACTCGTTATCATGTGGCCGCTAGATTTCGGTGCACTATAGTCCGTCTCCATATCATCCAATGCCCCAAGTTGTGCATTGCTTTCTCTATCGTTATCGCCACTGCCGTCCTTCCTTCTGGAAACCCGGTCGTCATCCCGGTCGCCCTGAAGCTCCTCTTCATCAAACTCTATATCGTCCTGCTCGACATGGATGATAGATTGTCGCAATAGACTATAAGCTTCTCGCACAAATGCTGGAGTTATCTATAACGGGTAAACGAGATGTGAAAAAACCACAGGCGGTAAAGTAACAACTTACCTCGTGTGTACAGTTGGCGCGTGCAATTGCTTCACTGAGACGAATCATGCTCTCTAGCTGACGCACAGTGATGCGGTAAGAGTTTTTACCAGCACCCGTCGCGTCGTCTTGCCTGAGAATGCGATACTTTTCGACGAGCACATCCGCGGCTTCAGGCGTCATCTAAAGATGTACCCGTCAATATCATGGATGTTTAAGAAACATCTTTCTGACCTTAGGGTTGAAAGTCCGAGCATATCTAATATACCTCTGCAAAGCCTCTGTGCTGAATTCCGGATTAACCGCCTCGTCTTTAAACCGATGGACACCGACAATATGTTTTGCTAACATGAGATCAACTTTTTCATCGCATTCATCCAGAACGACGAAGAAGAGGTCGAAACGACTCATGATCGGAGCGCTCATAGCCACATTCGCGCGAAGTGTCTTCTTGCGGTCGTACCGTCCAGATATAGGGTTAGCAGCAGCAAGAATGCTAGTGCGTGCATTCAGCGTCGCATGAATACCAGCCTTTGCGATGCTTATTGTTTGTTGCTCCATTGCCTCATGGATTGCAACCTGGTCTGCAATGTCCATTTTGTCGAATTCGTCAATGGCACAAATCCCATTATCAGCAAGCATCAAGGCGCCTGCTTCAATTGTAAATTCGCCAGTTTCTTCGTCTTTGACAACAGCTGCCGTGAGACCAGCTGCGCTGGAGGCTTTCCCAGATGTATAAACGGCTCTAGGAAGGAAGGAACAAATATACCTGAGAAGGGGAGCAATGTGAGGAACGAACAATGGGCGAAAAAAATGACTCGTCCTCACTTCAGGAATTGTGACTTCGAAGTCGAGGGGTCACCTACAATACATATATTGATATCTCCACGCAGGTTCATGCCTTCCGCTGTCTGCTTGTGGACCCCACCCATCAGTTGTAGAAGGAGTCCTTTTTTGACAATTTCATGACCTAGGAACAAGAAAATGAGGGACAAGTGAGTAGATGCCGAAGAAGGTCGACGACCTATCACGCACCGTATACAGTGGGCGCTATACTTTCAACCAACCTAGAGTATATATAGTCGGAATGCACCATGGCTTTGAGCTCGTCTAATTCCGGTTCCGTCAACGACGCTACAAATGCTGCACCGTTATCTTCGCCTTCTTCCTCTTCACCACGTGGGTTCGTTACCTGTTCAGCATGTCAGCACACGGGACAGAACTAAATGAAACAACAAAGAAAAGCTGCGCACTCTACCATCAGCACCGTGCACCATACATGCCAAGAAAGCGGTTTTGTATTGCAGATCCCGAACACCCAAACTTTTTAAACCTGTGACTCCGCCTCCTCCCACAGCTCCCCTACCCCCAGGGCCACCTTTTGCGTCTCTCATCATTTCTGCATTGACGCCGGGTAATCCTAATTGGCTCACATCCGGAACCACACAAAATGTGCCCGTGAAAACACACCGGTCACCAGCCTTGGCGCGCTCCACCATCTCTCCTCGAAGAATAACGTCGAGACTACGTGGCATACTGCCAGTTGGAATTTCTGATGGATTTTCTTGAATGCGAACCTTTTGCCAATCAGTGAATTTCGAATTGTCGATGGAAAGGGACCAAGCTGATCGATTGCCGCAAGTTGGATTAGGACATAAATTTGGCTATAACTGAACTTAGCGATATGACACTTGTCGCTAGGAAGAAGAATATCAAACTCACCTCGGTATATTTGAATTGTTGCTCGACTTCATTCACAGTACATCGACATTCCAGGCACACAAAACTTCCATACACCAACTCCGGTCGAACCTCACTAGTACGTGTCACCGTTCCACTAATACTCATCAAAGATCCTATTTTCTCCGTGCGAAGTTCCCGAATTCCACACACCAATGGGAGATGATAGAACGCGATGCTGAATTCGCGTGTCTGAAGACCAGCGGCAGATGTGGCGCTGGCCGTGGCATTTACGTAGACATAGGTGGGCTCGTAGGCTCGAACCAGATTGAGGAGTGCACGACGAAGGTATGGAAGGAATCGATAGTATTGGTCAGAAATGGCCCGTGCGAGGACTTCATCGCGTTTCAAGAGATTAGTGTAGTCGACGTAGAGCGTGGTGAGTTCAAAGTCGCGCAAAGTGTGGATTTGTTCAATGTATACAAGCTCTCCTTGTGCATCTCCTTTGTCACCTGTGAGTGGTAGCTCCACGTCCTCTGTATAACTACGCGATATCAAGTGAAGGGATTAGAGTATGTGGAGATGATGAACGTACGTCTTGAGAAAGATCTCAAAACTCTCCAATACTTTCTCGCCAGTGGCATCTTTCACTATAGGTATATTGCCGACGTGTTGGTTCCGTGCCCGAGGACGTCGCCTGCTGCTTGCGCCATCATCCTCGTCCACTGCTTCATCATCTTCCAAAGCCAAAGGGTCTACCGCAACAGTATGTCGTGAACGCGGTGTGGAACTGTTACGAGTTGCAAGAGGAACGCTACTAGGGGGAAGCGAAGATTGGGGACCAACGCCTGAGGAGGAACGCAGATCGAGGTCCATATTAAAAGAGCAACAACGCGTCTACAACCACCCACACTATGCCTTTATGCAATTGTTTTCTGTCCTGTACTGACTCACACTCTAGACAGAAACTCAGTGATTTAGCTGCTTGAGAAACTATGCCAGACCATTTTTGCTTCAAGAGGTACTGTGTCTTCCCAGGCATGACCTACCATCAAGTGTATCACCCCATATGCACCTAGAGTGGAATTTAGACTTGGAATGACTGCTCACAGGCTTAGCAGTGGTCTGAAGATATTATAAAGTTTATTATCATGACTGCTCTAATGCTACCTAGCTGTGTACCACATCTGTATCCCACCCATTACATCCATGTACGAAGTAGTATCGTATCCTACAACTGCTCATGAATGACTCGCGTTCTGTAGATTAAGCATGAACGAATGGCCACTAAGCCATTCAGCTGCTGTAATAAGCAAGCATATGAAATTTTTTTTTTAAAGATTACAGCATTACTAGTAAGCATCACTATGATAGTCTGATCGTGGAACGAGCACAATGAGGACTGTGTCACAACGCACAATATTTTTTATCGTCTGCCAGTAATGCCCGACGATGTGGAGCCCAGCCTTTTTCGTCTTAATGATCCATCTTTTCTTCGCATACTGCCGCGGTTTCCGCTCGGCTCAGCTGCTTCGACAGGTGGTGTTTCCACCGATCGTCTTCGTCTCCGAATGTTCGAGTGTGATGAAGGGGTGGATCGCGTGATGGATTCATCCTCGCCTTCGGCCCACCAACGGCCAGCTTGGAGGACCAGCACGCCGGTTAGGGCAACGCTGCATACGAGATGGGAGGATGCGAGTTCAAGGGTTGGACCTCTAAGTTCTGGAGGAAACGTTGTTTTATGAGAAGAAGACAGTGGGATTGAGAAATGCTCTGTGAGATCTGTAATGGTGCGTTAGGTTGAGTTAGCCTAGGAAAACAACAATAGTTACTTGGAATAACGGAGAATACGTAAACAACGAATGCACAGCCGTACAGAACTGGAGAGCGTTTTTTTTCGGTCAGGGAGTGAGGGGCGAAGTGGTAAGTTTATTTAATTACAGAAACTCGCGCCGTCGAACATTAGGTTCCCTGCGCGGCCATCCCAGAGACTCCAGAGGATGGTGGTAGCACCGGTGAGCGCGACGACGCTGACTGCGACCCCCATCTCCTTTGGGGCTTGTGCGAGGAGGGAATAGTATGCAGCAGAGGTGTACATGTGTGAGTCCGTGGGAGGTGATTTCCATAGTGTGAGGCCGTCAGCGATCCAGTGTGCGGCGAGAGTACCTATAGCGATATATTATCTCCGTTGTGAAGAGTCAGCATGTGAGACAGACTAACCGATGAGGAAAGAAGTTGTGCATACGACAATTGATGCACGTAGCATGAAGGGCTTCAAGCGAGTCTGTGGTCACGTGTCCTGCATAGCCATGCTTGTGCGCGTTGCTGCTGCCGCTCGAACTATAAGTACTCGAACTAGTGCTCGCCATCTGTCAACAACCCCATGGTTCGTGACTCCGGACGAATCCCCTTTTCCCTTCGATGTCCCTCTCAACGAGGAAGAACACCCTGCATCTCCTCCCCAGCTCCTACCCATCCCCCACGGTGTCCCATCCCATCTCTTGACACTACACACTTCGCTCCGCACATCGCCCTACCTGGACGTGTCCTCGCTGAGGATCATGCGTCCCCCCGAGCCCCTTCCTGCCCCACCATTGCCATTCATCCGCCCTCGGGGCAGCCGGCGCAAACGCGGGGGCACCGATTTTGGCCCCGGGATCGACATGCCCACCAATGGTATATGGAGCTGGTTTGTACTTGCGCAGGTGTGTGGTCTCTGTAGAATCCCATTATGCAACGAAGCCTTACAGCGTCCGTGTCTTAGGTGAAAGAGGGCACGGAGAGCAAAGGCTCTATTAACAATGTCGTTCAAGTCGTCCGAAAAACGGTAAAAGCTATCGTTCTTCTGCTCAAAAAATAGGCTTATAGCTGTCACGGTAGCTGCGAGAGCTGGCATCACGAGACCCCTCATTAATCCTTCCTCCAAACAGGAAACAGCTGCCCATGGATGGCTGGGCCATGCTGGACGTTGGAGATTTCGCCGTGCATATCGTCAGCCGATCCGCGATGGAAAAATGGTTTCGGACTTGGTAGACTTGGGCATGAAACCTCGAACGTGATGACGTCATCTTTCTTTCATAGATAGTATCATGCTTGACGTCTTCTGCATTTGTGCCAGTTATAAAAATAACAAATGTAATCTTTCGACATAAACTTGCAATTCAGCAGAAGATGGCAAACCAAGGTGAGCACAGTAACGCCTCAACAGCGTTACAGATATCGACATGCGTGGATACATATCCAGGCGTATCCAACCCGACAAAATCCAGCGTCTCAAACGAGTCCAAGGGAAATAACCTTGCCAGTCATACTCACCCAGCGAGACGTTTTTTGGTGCTGACCTGCATTGCCACGGGTAACAGGTCGACGACCCCACCAACCTCGAAACAGGCGCACGATTCTTAGGCGACAGAGACGCGAAGCGAGCTGAGCGAGCGATGCGCAGCCAAGCAGGTGTCGTTGAAGCTAGACCAGGTATAATCGAAGACACACATATCGACCCGCTTAGCGAAACGTCCAATAATGGTGTGCTGTGACTTTATCAGAGAATTGGTAATAGACTCGTGATACTTTCTAGACGACGGCTGGGCAAACGCTACTGCTACCAATACTGGTAGTACTGCCTCAGACTCGTCACAATCGCAAGCAACGGGAGCGTCGCAGAAAGTGTCGACGACGTTTGAGGCTCCGCAGGATGCTGCGACTGGCCATGGGGAAGCGAAAGCGGCATATCAGACGGGGGAAAGACTCGTGATGGGGAAGAAGCAGGCATGAATCAGTCATGGGATGAAGCGGTGACATGGGGAGAGTTGTTTGTATACATAACATGCATGGGTCTTATGTCATGTATTTGGATGTAATCTTGAACTTGGAAGCCTTTCTTGTTGTGCTGATGGTCGGCAATCACGCTCTGATAGACCGGATCGCAGAAATCGCCATTTTTTGGATTAAGGTTCGTCCATGGCGCCAAATGATGGGTGGTTGTTTCCTTTTCCCTTCATTCACCTCCTTGTCTCTCAACATTTGTCGATAGATGGGCCAACGCCAACAAATCTTTCTTATCGCTAGAATACCTCACCGCAATGGAACTAGCCGTTATCGATGTATAGCAGCAGTAAGTTCTTTCAAGCTGACCAGGGGCCTATTTATTGTCAAACTCTCCTTTGCGTATCTGATTTTGGTACTAGTTTCATCATCAATGGTTGTATGGTCGTCTTCCTCTAGCAATGTGTTCGAGCTGTATGGTTCTCATTAAGAATGAGGAAAACGCGTGCATCGCGAAAGCCGAGCTAGCGGCAATTGGGTCTTCTTACGATGAAAATGAGAAATTTCCAAAGAGGCCTGCGCCTTTCTTGTCGTCTATTTTGTCTATGGCTCTGTCGATCCGAATGGAAAACCGCTACTCCGGCAGGTGTATCCCTCTCGATGCGAACATGAGGAGTGTTGACGGAGGTCAGACCAGTCTGTGTATAGTAACTCTACTTATTCACGATCATGCTTTGATAGATAACGATGATGGTTTGACTGTCATCGATGTAACTGATCCATCTTCACCGGCTTACTGTTTTGTCTTGTTTTGGGGACTCGAATCGATGCCAGTGGACAACCTCGTTCCCTTGTCTGCTGAAACATACGTAAAGGCATACTACCCTGATCCTACTGGGGATGATTTGGCTTCCATGGGTCAGGGAACACGTCGAGATCCCAATAAACTCCGTGCAGACGTTCAGAAGCATATCAATCTTTTTAAGGATGTGAAATTGGTCGAATCATGGATGCTTCACGAAGCGTGGCCCCAGGATGGATACAGAGGCTTCGAGCCAGAAGCTCAAATGAGTGATTCAAGTGACTCAGAGGCAGCCGTGCCACCTTTGTCTGAGCTTTGCCTTCGAAAGGCAATGAAGCATACGGAGATCCACCAAGACATTACTACTTTGGAGGCTACCATTTCCCTTCCAGGTATAGGGGTAAGGCTATTGCAGGTGCTTGCAGACCAGGATCAAATCTCAGATGCACTCCTGGGCTCAATGATCAAGTCACTTTCTGAATGTCCTGAACCCGATCACTCTATGCTGGATCTCTCTGTCTATTCCCTTACTGCACATCAGATCGTACAGGTTGTTTCGCACTTTCCAAAGACGCGTGTTCTGAATCTGAACAGAAACCCTCATATTACCTGTGCAACTTTGCGCCAACTCCTCCCGACCCTTCCGGAACTGACACGGCTCATCATCTACAATTGTCCCGGGATATCTACCTCCGATATACACACCTTACGTTGTTCCGGGGATTTCCCCAATCTCCAGGCCGTTTATCATCGTGGTTATATGATGTTCATTGATGACATTGGTCCTTATGAGGATGATATATTCCAAGAAAAAAAAGCCAGTGCAGTCACCCTTCTCTCTTCGTTCACTTTTGCGTTACGAATTCAATCTCCTATCGTCTATAGACAGAAGCCACTTGTAGGTTGTACGGTACCTTTCCTGTCGCCACGAGCCCTGGTGGTCTCTTTGTGCGATACGTTCGACTATTTGATCTGGGCAGATTCGTTAGATCTCCCCGCCAATATCTTTGCTTGCTTTACATCTCTCCCACGTGCGCCCAACGTTCCTTTCGCAGAGCGTGTCATTGGAAACGTTCCCCTAAATTTGAGTTTAGGTGGTGAAGGCTGGTTATTCTTCCTACTCGAACATCCCGGACTCTGGTCGACTAGGGATCAAAAATTAGCCTACGGATTTGTGCGATATAGGTCTTCAAATTTGCCTGATAGTCAGCAAGAAAAGAGCACGTCTCCACTGGAATTTGAAATCATGAACCTTACGCAATGGTTGGAAGTTCTCAGTGTCGCCAACAAGGTAGAGGCAGAATGGGTTGAAAAATTATCGGGTTACCTTAGGGAGGGTAACTTGATCACGAGAGAGCAGGTAATTCATCATTTTGAGTCGTATATACTCAATAAAGGCCAAAATTAGTGCAAGAGATACTCCAGTTACACTGTACTTCAGTTACATCGACAGCATACATACACGCTGGTTTCATTCTAAATATGTGCCCTCAAGTAATAGCGATATAAAAGAAAGTAATTTCCTCTTCTTATCATTAAAAACTTGATGTACACCTCTTCATTGCAGGCTGCAGGATAGAATTTATTATCCACTCATAATAATATCAGAAATTCTATACAGTAGTCACTTTTGGATAGAAACTTCTAGACAAAAAAGTAGAAAATTATATTTCAGAAAGTCCACCGTACAATAAGCCACCAGAAATGAGGATTCTGTGCAATTAATCCATTCAGTGCGCTGTCATCCATTATTTTATTGTGTGTAACTGGTGAAGATTCCTGCACTAGGTTCAGTAAGGCCCATTATGTAAATATACCCAAGCGGGCGTCCAATGACTTCAATCAAACAAGTACTATTAAGGTTAACAGTCATCCGTCGGCCCGCTAGAAGGTCACGTTATGACGTAATTCAGTGACTGAATAGTAACCGGAGTCCTCTCACGATTTGACGTCTTCGCTGCATCCATGGAATTCGCTATGTTCTTAGTGGGTATTTGTCCCGTTCAATTCCACCGTTCTGGTTTCGCCTATTGCTAACCCGTCTGGGTTGCTTCACTCGCTCGCCCACCTCGTGCTCGTCGCCCTTGTGCTCAGCGTGTCCGTCGTTTTGTTCACCAGCCCATAATCAGTTCAATTTGACTGCATTGTCATATCTTCGGGACATTTCAAACATATCGCATAGTGATGGTCCGCATCAGCAGCATAGAGCTTGTCCTGCTGAAGTTGTTGCCTGTTTTTGCGACCACGGGAAGGGTTGATATCGTTTCTGTGACATCGAACATGACCTCTGGTACCACAGCCATTATCCCTCCAAATGGCACATCGATACAGCTCGCTCAAACGTTTTCTGCTCCACTTATAAGCATTCCCATCATATCCAATGCGACAACGTGTATGCCGATGATGTTCACATGGCAGGTTAGTCCATTGACCTTCAACTTCACCAATGCGACCGTGCGCCTCTCCATCACAAATGACGACGTCAAACCGCCCCTCCCTCGGTCCCACGCCAACATCACCGTGACTCGTTGTGTCACGAATAATACAGCTTTTTCCGTGGG
>QFEC01029625.1:0-13853 GCA_003316585.1 Gomphus bonarii | reverse complement strand
TGGGCTCATATGCAATGGGCCCACATGTGATGGAGCTGCAAGTAGTGAACTTGCATGTGGTGGGACTGCAGGTGGTGTAGCTACAGGTTGTGAAGCAGCAGGTGAAGGAGCAGCAGCAGGTGGAACAGCAGGTGGTGGAGCTACAGGTGGTGAAGCAGCAGGTGAAGGAATGGCAGGTGGTGGAGCTACAGGTGGTAAAGTGGCAGATGGAGTGGCAGATGGTGAAAAATCATCATCTTCATTGTCACTTTCTGGTGGGGTAGCAATTTCATTTTCTGTTAGTCTTGCTTTACTTTGTTGGGGGGTCTTAACATGTAGGGGAAATAGAGTTTCTTCAAAAGTTACATCAATGGATACTGTGAACCTGTGTGCCTTTGGGTCCCACAACCTGTATGCTTTGCTAGATATATCATACCCTGTGAAGATTAATTTCTCTGAAGTTCCATCAAGTTTTGATTGTGTTTATGTGATATGGCAATAAGCCAACCAACCAAAGATATGGAGATATGAGAGGTTTGGTTCCTTGCCAAACAGGTGTTCATGTGGTGAAGTGTATGCCATTTACACATGAGGGTGCATGGTTTTGGACATGGACAGTGGTTGCAACTGTACATTCCCAAAATCCATTAGTCATACTAGCAGATTGTAACATTGCTTGTGCAGATCCAGCAATAGTGCAGTTTGCCCTCTCAGCAACACTATTTTGCTGAGGTGTGTGAGGGGCAGTTAGTTGGTGTTCCATGCCTTTCTCTTGGATGAACCTTGTTAAATCTTTTGATGAGAATTCCCCCTCCCCCCCCCCACCCCCATGGTTAGACCACACTGTCTTTGCAGTTGCATGAAATTGTGTTAAGATGTATGTAAAGAAGAGATTGAATCTCTCAAAAGCTTCAGATTTGGTCTTGAGGAAGAAAATCCATGGTATGATTGCTGATTTTTCAGAGTGCAGACCATGAGAGGTGTTCAAGCCTAGCATGGTAGATCTCTATTGGAATGGCAGTTTGTGTGGAAGCAACAGATGGAGCCAAGGCATTGAGTGTTAGCCGATACTGTTGGCCAAGTGTTCATCCTCAGCATAGGTCACACCTCTATGACTGAGGATGGCTTGGTCACCTGCAAAAGTAGTAGATATTCCTCTCTCTCTCCAGCCTTTCATATAGAGATGAAGTAGCCCCCAACTTTTAGGATATGTAAGACATCCCTGAGCATGACCTTTTTAGTTTGTCTGTTGACCTGTGCAGTTGGTGATACTGTGCCTATCCCAATGTATGACATATGTGTCATGCAGTCAGCCAGGTACATGTTTCATGGCATAGTCAGGAGATTGTACTCAGAGAAATCCAAGATGTCATAGGTGATATAGTCAGAGCTGACTGAATCTAATAGCCAGTTAGTTTCATGTACAACATAGAAGACAATGGTGTTATTGACAGCAGTAATAAAGTTTACATATACACTGCTGGGTATGGTAGATGGCACCTCCTCTACAACTGTATTCATGGTTGGTGTAGTGGCCTTTGTATCCAACTCTTTCCCCCTTCTTGTTTGCCTCCCCCACCCTCTTTCACTCACTCTGTGCTTCTTCCTTCAAGAGGCTACATTTTTTGTAGTGGTAATCCTTCTCCCAATTCCTGACTGCACTACAGAAATTGCATGTGTTCTTTGCAGATTTCTTGCCAGCACTAGACCTAATGGCACTGGCATTTGCACTGGTGCCTTGTCACAATTCCTCAGATAGGGTGGAAGATCATATGTCAGTTGATGCCAGTTGTTGGTAATCACTGACATTGGCAAAGATAGTCTGCTGGACAACTCCATAGGTAGAGGAGAGTGCACATAAGAGGAGCATTCCATGTAGGCTATTGGCAATAGGCATGTTGGCAGACTCAATGCATGGTCTGAGTCCAGACATTTCATCAATCTGCTGGGTGAGAGGGAGTTCAAGAAGGAATGAAGTGCCAAAGTACTTGGTTATGTCAACCCAGAGGTTAAGGCCAGTGTGGGTACCATATGTGTCTTGTAGTTGCTTCCAATTCATGCAAGTATCTCATTCTCCTTTAGGGATTGTCAGATGGTTGCCTTGATGGCAAGTTGTATCAGGCCAAGGCCTTCATCATTGCATCTCTCCCAGTCATCAATGGCCTTAATCTCAGCTTTGGTAGGGCCAGAAGGTATAGCAGCTGTAGGGTAGGTTTCCTTGCCTTCAGTGATCCAGAGGATGTGGGATAAGCAGAAAGTACTCCTGATGGAGTATGACCAATTATCCCAGTTGGTTCCATCAAATTTATTGATGGAAGCAAGGAATTTCAATGCACTGGAGGCCATGGAATATTGAAGGTATGACTAGAAGTATTCCACTTATTGACTACCAGGGTAGAGAGTTGGATTATTATTCAATTGATTTTCTTAAATTACAGTTGTAACTAATGAGACTTATACTACATGTATATAGGAGTTAGGGGCTATTGCATATTATAGACATGTCAAACCTCATCTGTTTTGCTATGGCTGTGCATGCTGCGGGCACTTGGTGGCTGGTACATGCTTGGTAATTGGGTATATACATGTTGCATATTGTGAATCCTGGTTGCAGGTTGTTTGGAGGTTGGATATGTGGAAAGAGTAGAGTGGAATAGGGCAAGATAAAGAATACTTCTCAACATGGAAGAGTTAGAGTTGTGCATATGTATGAGTGTGCAAAAATTCTAGTGAGCTGGCAAACAGGATGAGTATGCATTCAAGCAGGTCCGATAATCTATTGGAGCAACTATGTGGCATAAGCCCTTAGTGCAAAAACTACAGGGCTGTAGCTGTGTAGGGTACCTTTATACATAATGTGTAAGGTATGCAAGTGATGGGGAAAACTATCTACTGAGTGATGACATCATCACTGCTCCTGTGAATTGCTTTGAGTGATGAGGAATATGTTATTCACAACACAATCCTAGCCACTTACCTCAGCTACTTGGCTGACTCAACCACTGACCTTGGTCTATCAATTACTTGGGTCAATAACCTTGGTCCTTCATCAATCTCAGTCCTTGGTCCTTGGTATTCATTTCAGTCTTGTTACCCCATATAATGTCTCACTTTAATTAGTTTACTATATCTTACACCAATTAGTCTTGTTCCATCCATATGGTTTTCAGCCTATGATTTCCATACTCTCATACTTAGTATTGAAGAAATTTGATATTCATGTACTTAGATCAGTTCTAGTATCAACTAAAACACCTGCTTAAGTTTTCATTCAACCAACTTCTAAGACAAAGCCTTGCTCAATCCCTGAGCTTTGGCAACCAAAGCACCCCCTTGAAATACAGTCACCAAACACTGGGTAGGTGCAACATATCAACTGAAGTCAAGTCATGTCTGACCTGAACCTTAGCCCACTCAGTCCAATTGTTCTCAGTCCCAAGTCCTGACCCAAACCTCACTAGGTATCAGTATCTGCACCCTCATGCAGGTTTTAACAGCAAGGTTCCCTTCTCCCTCCTTCTAGGAAGACCGAGACAAGACCAAATCTCCATTGATGAAAGAGAAACTGGCACATGGCATTATTGATGTGATTCCTATGGAGAAATTATTTTGGAAGCATGTGTAGTTCCAGCTTGACATGCAGAAGACTTCTTTAGTTCAACCCATTTTCTTGGAGAAGGTCCTCTGTCATCAGATGTTCTGATAGCCAACTATATAAATAAATATATATACATATATATACAGCTCTACTTTGAATGGACGATTGGTGCAGGGAATTACTATTATATTCTCCGGCCACAATGATAATATGAATACGGTTGCACCTTCTGGGAGATAAACAACATCGCCTTTGTGGTCTTGGTTTTCTAGGTAGAATCTCTATCCACCAACGGACGTAGAATCTACCTCATGTCTCCGTAATCATTTCACAATCGCGGACGCGCTTCCTCGCCGTATCTGCTCCTTCGTCAACCTGCTGCGGCTTCACGAGTGGCTGCAGATCCACACCTTCCTATCAAATATCATGAACAAAATCAGTGCGGGCATGCGACTGGTGCATATACGCAAGAAGTTCATTGTACCTGCAACGTTTCCTCATCAGCTTCAATGTCGTTAGTGGAGCTCCCATACTGTGGGTTGACTTCCTTCTTCGGATTCGCGTCCATGGGGTGACTGATAGAGTCTTCGCAATGATCTCGGAGCGCATGCAGGACCTCAGGGATGACGACCTTGTGCACGTCTTTGCCCCACAAAATGTCCACGTGTTCGTAGTTTGGTATCTTTACAAACGTATTCAAAGTTTGTTCAAATGGGACTACCCTAGACGAAAAGGGAAACGGGAAAAACTCACGCCTTTTGCGATCGTGTGGTCGGGTAACTCTGAGAGCAATGTGTCAATGTCGACAAGGCTATCGCTTTGGCCGTATAAGAGAAGGATAGGCGTAGAGATGTTACGGGTTGGGAACTAGGAGAGGTTGTGGATCGATATCGCGATTTTTTGAATGGGTCATTATGATATTACCTTTGCCGGATGATAAAAGTTTCGGCTGTACAGGATTCCTTGTACATCGTCATCATACCTTTTCATTGTCATAAGAAAACAGTAAGTAGTGACCAAGGAAAGTAGACTTAACGCACATTAAAAATTCCCCACTGCGCATAATTTGAAACCAGTGAACGACGGATTTGACAGAGGCAAACGAGAAAAGGTGTGCATAAGCGGCGAGCTTTTGGGCTTGGCTGATGTTCTCGCCTCGCCAATTGAAAAGCCACTCCAATGATTTATCAATGACTGAAACGAAGATGGGAGGATCTAGAAGGTTTGCGTGGATTTAACGGTAAGGAGAATACATGTAAAGCCAAATTCTCGTACAGAGGATAGATTGCCACATGGCTGTAGATGAAAGAATGGATTTGCGGCCAAAAAAAAGGAAGACAAGGGTCGGTGACGCTTTCATAAGTGCGTCTACGATTGGTGCTGCTAATCCTAAACAAGCAGGTCAAATCAGGTGTCAGCTAGGCAACGACAAACATACAATCTTACCTTTGGGTCTCATCGCAGGCGCTAAAGCTACAAACAAGTTAACTCTTTCATTCAAGTACGGATGCACACCCAGTGCCGCGAATGCCTGTGCTGTTCCCTGACTGAAACCAACATAGCTTAATGATTTGGCATGGGTCGTGTCTAGAATGTATTTGATGGAGTCGGGAATGTCGTATAAGCAAAAGTCGTCAATAGAAAAGTCCCAAAAGGTCATCGAAGAGGGATTGTGTATGGTGTGTTTTTTGGAGTACTTGTTACCTCGGTTGTTGCCAAGCTAAACCAAACATCAGAAGACAAGACGACCGCAACAAAATTTGTTTTTAGTGAACAGACCCAGACATCAAAGCCGTTTTCGACAAGGACAAAGGGAAGTGCACGGTTTTCAGCTGTGAGACAGATCCACACTTCACTGCTCATCAGAAGGCCTACATCGGCAGAATTAATGTTGATAAGCGTAATTGTGGGAAGGTCCATGTACCATGATGTAGATAAACGACCGGTTTCCCAACGCTTCTACCTTGCCTTCCTGCCATCCCCTTCTCACCCTTCTTGTTAGGGAGCCTATGAAGACCCAACATGAACCCATCCCTGGTTTGTACGATATGCTCTTCTGGGTAGTAACTGAATATTGCGCAAAGAGACCCAAAGTCCGTTGCGGTTCGGATGCGCTCCACTAGGGCGCGCTTTTTGGAGGATGAAAGTGACTTGGAAGGAGGGACAAAGAGGTTGAATAGATTTCTAGAGTTGTCATGGAACCAGGACAACACTGGGGCTGGGAGAGCAATGGTCACGACACGAACTATTGCTTCGAGAGCGATGATAGAAAATCCAAGGAGAAGCGATGTATATTCGCGCCTGTGGAATATGAAATGGTTAGGGGTTTGCTCAGTCAAATTATATAGTTTCGTTGACTGGAAAGGTTGTATCTCTGAGAATTCGGCTGATGCTTTCAAAGCACAGGTACTTTGGATCTTTTTCAGATCTCATCTAAGCAATACTTACAGAAACAGACGTCCAATTACTGGGAGGCGAGGCATGGTCCGAAATTGCAGTAATGTGGCGTGGGAATGACGTGTGTGTGACCCTCAGTTACGCACCCAGCTTCTAATTTATTTATAAATATAGACTATAGAAATGCCGTTTTGAGGATCCATAAAACCTGGGAAGAAACAGACCATTTGGCTATTTGTCGCAAGTAGTCCCAATCTTATAATTAGTGATCCACTTACTCCTCGTTCGGAAAGATGCGTAGCAAATGCTCAACGAGAAAACACCATACTATAACGTTGCCCGAATGTTATTAGTGGTCAGCACCAGCAGGAGATACTAAAAGAATGTCTGGCAATTGATGCGTTTTGTCATGTTAGACACACATCTGTGTAACGTTTAGTATGCGTCCCCTCACAGCAGGCATAAAAAGATTATCTAGCCAAGAAAATCACAGGAAATTCATGTACAGTGGTCACTTTCTTATTCAAATACTGATACTTAAAAATTTAAAGAAAAAATTCTGGAGAATAGTAAGAAAGTGGCAATCCACCCTCCATTTTGCCAGAATTATGTTGGGCTATATTTTTCTATTCAAAAGTGACCACTATATAAGATTTTCAGATAAATTTTTGTCTTCAGTGCTTGGTTTACATCACTTAAAAAATATAGCATCCAATATAATTGGTTAGAGGAAGAGAGGATGTAGAATAGCTGACATGTGAAGTACTTGTTAGACTAACTGTCACATGCAACCCCGTTAAGTTTAGCGATAATATCGTGACAAGGCTATCCCACTAGGGATTCTTGAAAATCTGCATGACACTCGTCAACACAAGATGAACACGGGATCCATCGCATCTGAAAGAGGGTCAATTTCCCATGGAGCTTCCAAGCGGTTGGATAATTGATCAGTCGATCATGGTTGTTGGAGGTTCGATGAGCTAGGATTGTGAGATCATATACAAGTATACGGAAATGCAATCAAACCTCGGCCGCTGAAAGGGTTTCCATACATATAGAAGCTTTATCCAGACACTTTCAGAGTTGGGAGAGATGGTAATGTTCGTAGATTGTCTTTCAGTTTTTGTAGGTACAAGGATCATATAGTGAGTGGGCGGCTGTTGCCGAGCGGCAGTCGAATTATATTATCCCGGTTCATCACTGTCATCACACCTGGATACCATGAAATCGAAACACACCGACGAGCAATTATCATGGCTCCGGAGTCACCTCGCAGAGTACGAGACTCGTGCTAGCGGTAATGTCCGTGGGGATGCGAAGAAATTTGCATTGGAAAAAGCGGTAAAGTACATTGAAAAGTGGGGGGTTCCAGAGGGGGAAAAGGAAACTACTATGAAGGAGGTGTGTCTTGCAACGATATAAACTATATAGGAACAATGTTATCAGGGACTGAAATCCTTTGTAGCAGATCTACACTTGGTTCAAAAATACATCAGCCAGAGGAAAGGAAGCGAGAAAGAGGCATCAGCTCATGAAGAGTGTGTTATGATCATCTTCATATCCCGTATCTGGTGCTCATACTTCGCAGAAGCGGAGCGGCCATCTACGGCTTTTCTCACTGTACCCAATATTGAACAACCCGGGCATTCTAATGGATCATCTTCCCAAAGTGTGTAACCCCGTATTATGGATTAGTCACTCCCTCTTTTTTACTGGTACAACGATAGTTCGCTACCAACAGCCACAACAACCACAGCAACCACCGCCACCACCTCAGCCACAGCAACACTATGTTCCAATACCTCAGCCCGCACTCTACCCTTCCTCTTCATCACTTTCTCCGTACGCTTGTACGATCCGCGATTCGATACTCAACCCGACGTGCGATATAAACGATATTTCGACCGCAATGCAGCTATGCCCAGATATCCCAGACATTATCATTGCTGTTTTTGCTGCTGCTATCATTGTGACGACATCTGCACCAACTGATCTCGTTGATCCTCTACAACACGTTCTACACCGCTACTCCTCTGCAATCAATCTTTGGCCTCGCACAATGGCCTACAAAGCTTACACGGGACCCCTATCTGGCCGGCATCTTTTACATCATTCTATCCGCAAGAACGCCTTGTGGATCCCACTGGCTCCGTTCCAACATCATCCACACGATATGCAGGAGGAGCTTACACGGCTTACATTAGACCGACAGCGGAGGAGAGATCATGTACTATGGGCACGGATACACGCCGCATCCCTTGAGTTAGGGTTGGTGGAGAATTCGTGGTTGGCAGAAACGCTGGCTAATGATGCAATGTGGGAGGAGGATGAGGTGGAGTGGGTGAGTGGATGTGTACTCCTCAAGGGACTTGTAAGAGCGGGGAAAGTACCAACGGACGCAGGGACTGGTAATTGGGCCGAGTTGATGCACCGATATCAATCGAAATGGAAAGAGGTGCGGGATGAGGGACGTCAGACACTTATGGCTGTAAGTGCTCTCACCAGGGGGCGATTTTTAGGGAGTTTGTCTTATCATTTACTTTTGGTAGGAGACGTTATTGGATATCAGAAAAACGTTGGAAGGACACCCCCGTATGTAAATTCTTTACTTTTACTTTTTTTGGTTCTTCTATGGCGTAATTTCCAGTTTGAAGATTTGGTGTACTGGTGGCTGTATTTTATCTGCAGTTTGTCTCCTTTAGTCTTATTATTCCTGAATCAGCTTGTTTCATGACCTGGTGTTATGATTGAGGGGAGTGAAATTTGCATAAGCTTAGTAAGGTTGAAACTTTGGTGAGGTTTGAGTAAGGCTTGAGGTCAGCTCATGTGCTGTGCTTTCCAGATCCCATTGTATCCCTAATTTCAAGAAGCAAGGTTTTACAGAATGTATGAGAGAGATCTTAGTCAATTTTCTGACTATTGAGCTACTAATTTACATATATATTATATACTAGATTAGTATTTCAAATAGTCATTGTGATTTCAAATCAAAAGAACAAGGGGATTCCCAGGACAGGAATTAAAACAAAGGCAAAGTGAAATATAGGTGAGTTAGAACAGAGTTAAGCAAGGGTGTGTTACAAATGCTATTGTAAGATTTAACAGAAATTACTGAATGAGGAAATAGCAGAGAAGTTAACTGTCAAAGTATGATCTACCAAGCCTCAGCTCACTCGGTCACAACGACTGAGGTCCGTCCATACTAAACAATAAGTTCTTGACTTACAAATCTCAGGATCATGTTCGGCTCAGCTCGGTTACATTCCCCTTCACTCCATTTCTTCTTTTCTTTCATCCACTTTGCTTCTCTTACCTTGGTTCATGTATGGGCATGTATGCCTGCCTTCATTCCTTCTAGTACTTTCACTCCACATATCTTCATTCTAGTTTCCATGTTTAATGCAACCCTGTTGCATATCTTAAATGTTCCTCTTTCCCTATATAAGCTACTCATTATCTGTATATATTCTCCGTTCAGATAATTGACTTAGTTAGACATACGTCCTCTAGTTCTCAAGTCCCTTCGTCCATCGCTCGGTTCTGACAACCTCGGCACCAACCAAGCCCTGTCTGAAATATAGTGGCTCAGCGGATAGATAGGCACAACACATGAACATTGAAGCCAATACCATGTCAAGTCTTTGGCTCATTAGACTGAGCCGAACCACCTAAACCAAGGGCGTGTTGTGCATGCACTTAACATTAACTGAATAAAAGAAATGATGTGGGTGAGGTCTGATTCCAGAGGGTGAGTAAAACAGATAGGCTGACAGAGTTACTCAAAAGAGGAAAAAAAGTTGCTTAATCAGGATGACTAAGCAAGCAGGGGTCTTGCTGCCAATATACTAACACCTGGTGTGTTTAACAACAACACTAGTCCTGGTATTATTCCTTACTGTAGATGTATAATGAATAATATAGTATACAAGCTCTGGCTTGAGAGTAAATTTTATTACAGGAGGATATATGAGTATAGTATATTATCTTATATTGTATAATTCCTTTGCTCTGTGAGGGTCCCGAAAATCCAAAAATTGTAGGAGACTTATAGAGACTAAATTCTTCATGAAGATTCAATGTATACTTCCTGTCAGGGGACTGTGTTAATAACAGGCCGAGCTGAGGTTCTTGAGCAAGGTTATAACTTGGGGTGAGGTTTGGAATAGGGCTTGGCTTCAGCTTATGTGCTGTGCCGTCCAGATCTCGTAGATTCCCTAATTTCTGAGGGAAAAGTTTAACTAAAGGCTTGGGGTAATCTTAGTCGATTTTCTGACTACTGAACTACTAATTTACATACACATTATATATGAGATTAGTATTTCAAATTAGTCAGAATGATTTCAAATCAAAAGAACAAAGGGGTTTCCAGAACAGGAATTAAAACAAAGGCAAGGTGAAACATGGATGAGTAAGAATAAGGTTTGGGTGAAGTTGTTACAAAGATTGTTGCACGAGGCAATGGAAATTACTTGAATAGGAAAATGTATCATGAATGGAAATGTGAGGCAAATAAACAGGGGGTGAGGTCTAGAACTAGGCTAAGTAAACAAGGGGACTGAGTGGGGTTTCTGGAATAGGAAAGAAAACACTTAATCATGATTGAATAAGCAAATGGAGATCTCATGAAGCAAGATCCTAACAGACTGCCCATTCCAAAGCCCAAGCTGATCCACCCATACTGAGTGTTACCAAACCAAACCACACATTCAGACACTAAGTGCTATCACAACACCTCAGTCTGGATACCAGACATACCAAACCAAGAGGCTGGGACATTGGCTTGAGTACCATAGTGCTGGATACAGATTGTGGGGACATCATACCTTTGGGCCCAATCAAGGGGTAAGGTATAGTGAGGAAGTAGGAAGTAGACAACGAGTATATAGGTTGCATGCTTAGGTTTTCCCCCTTGCTAGGTGAGGCTCTATCTTCTGTGTACACAGCTAATAGACTTAGGTTTCCCCCTTGCTAGCTTTGGCTGTGTAACCTCAGTAACCTTGGAAAATGCTACAGGAGTTGCCCTTACATTAGAAAAACTTCACCCAATAAGGACTGGGAGTCACGTTACCATATGACCATAGGTGGCTTCAGTTTAAATGAAAGCCACTCAGATAGCCTCACCTCACTTGCTTATGTAATGCCAGACTCCCCCTCCTCTATAACTGCAGCAGCCTTGGCAATGCATGCACTACCGAGTTCCCAAACCAAGATAGATGCCAATGAGCACTTCCAATGGATGGAACAAGGGTTGGCAGCGAACCAAGCAGCTAATGCCAAAATAAATAATGCCCTAAGAGCAATAATGCAGAAGTTAGAAAGTGACTCAGAAAAAAGAGATAGAAAGTTCCTTGATTCAGAAGATGACCTGGCACCAAGCATGCGTGAACCAAGGATCCTGAGCCCTCGCTCTCAGCTGCCTCCTGAATCAGACCAGCGTCCCCCTCAGACTTTGATGGCAACTGCAACAAAGGCTGCACATTCCTCAACTCCTGTAGCATCTACTTTGTGATCTGCGGTGACCACTTCTGAAATGATCAGGCCTGCATCCACTGGGCCCTCTCCTTCTTCAAGTCTGACCGGATGGCTTGGTTTGCTAACAGGGTCCTCCGAGCTGAGAGGTCTGGCCGATTCCACTACCTAGATTGGAACACCTTTAAGGCAGACTTTGTTGACTGTTTCTGTCCAAAGAATGAGCAACTCTCAGCCCTCACAAAACTTGAAGGGATGGGGTGGTATTAGGGCAAGGACTTGGTAGAGGAGTACATCAATTGGTTTATTGAGCTGATTGATCTGGCTGAGTAATGCGATGACAAAATGATTGTGATCAAATTCTGCATGGACCTGGAACTGAGCATACAGAACAGGGTGGCTCTGCTTGGCAGCAGTGCCCCAGACTTCAATGACCCTGAGGGATGGTATGAGGTGGCAAGGAAGGTGGTGAGAAACAGAGGGGCCAACAATGCATTCACAGAAATGAACGAAGGTTGGCCACTCACAACACCCCAGCTCACTGTCAAAGTACAATCTACCAAGCCTCAGTTCCCTCAGTTGTACCAACCAAAGTCCGACTGACCGTATTACAAGCTACAAACTTCCAAGTCTTACAAGTGCCATTTGGTTTGGCTTAGCTCAGTTTGGTACATCACACCTTACTATATTCTTTATTACTCGCTTGCTTTGCTTCAGTACCCTTTGGTACATGTATGGGCATGTATGTCCGCCTTTTCATATATTACTATTCTTACATCCATACTTTACATCCTGAGCCATGCTACCAGGAACCTGCCTTCAATGCATGAAACCAGGCCATTATGCCAGAGAGTGCCCCCTCTCATTCAATATTCGGACCATGAGTGTAGAAGAGCGATTGGAACTGTTGCCAGGGCTATTAGCCTAGCCAACATGTCAAACATTCCACCAGCTGAGGTCAAAACCAAGATCAGGTTAGAAACCAGAGTGGTAGAAGTGTTAGAAGGAGAGGAAGAGGGTTTTGGAGCCCACAATGGATGAATAGTATGCCCCCACTGCCTGTACATAACTGGTTCTCATGTTTGGAAGAAGAATGTGAAACAACCCCTGTTCAACTGAACCAAACCAAAACTAAAATAACCACACTAAAACCTGAGACCTCTAGGCCCTCAAAACCCCCTTGGGTCTGGCTCCAAAAGTGGGAATGGAAGCTCCAGAAGAAATATGTAATCACAGCTGACCTGACCCCCAAGTCTCTCATTGTCAAGGTTGATATTCAAACAGCGGACATGGCTGAGGTTCAATCTGGACCCACCCTCATCGACAGCAGAGCCACTGGAATGTTCATTAATCGAGCCTATGCTGAGCATCATCACCTCACCACCTGGAAACTCCAACAGTTGATCCCCATCTACAATGTGGATGGATCCCCCAATAAAGCAGGGACTATTCAAGAAATTGTAGATGTGATTCTTTGAGTGGAGGGCCACTCCAAGTGCATCACCTTTGCAGTCACTGACCTGGGCAGGCTTAACATGATTCTCAGGTTCACCTGGCGTACAATCCTGAGATTGATTGGCAAACTTGGAAGATCAAGATGAACTGATGCCTGGACCAGTGTCACACTTGCTGAGCTGAGGTTTGGGAAGAATGGAAGGAGACTTGAAGAACTGAGCAATGGATCTAAATGTGCCAAGCCAGCCTATTCCCAAAGCTGCCTGATGAGGAGGACGATGATGGACCAGAAGGGCCCTGGGATGAGTTGGAGGAAGGAGACAGACTGATGTATGTGATGTTGCCACCTGAACTGGAATACATGCAAGCCACACAGACAACCTTGCGAAGACTGGCAGGGGTATACTACAAGAACATCTGAGCTGAGACCAAGATTCTGGACTACCTCCAAGAGTTTGAAAGCGTGTTCACAAAGGAATCCTTTAACAAACTCCCCAAGTGAAGGATCTGGGATCATGCTATTGAACTAGAGCCAGGTTTGAACCCAGTCAACTGCAAGGTGTACCCCATGTCCCCAGTGGAACAGGCCCAGCTCAATGACTTTGTCCAAGAGAGCCTGGACATGGGGTGTATTTGCCCATCTAAATCTCTGATGGCCTCCCTGGTATTCTTCATCAAAAAGAAGGATGGCTTGCTTTGGCTCATTCAAGACTACCAATGCTTGAATGCCATGACCATCAAGAATTGGTACCCACTTCCCCTTATACCCAAACTGATTAACCAACTCAAGGGAGCTAAGTACTTCACAAAGCTGGATATTTGGTGGTGTTGGGGATCTGTCTCTTAGGTTATGAACTTTCATATTAAATAGCCTGGTATCTAAAAGTCAAAAACAATTAAAAGATCAAAGTACAAAAACATGAGCCTCATACAATGTACAACTACCTTATCTTTT
>QFEC01029598.1:0-16586 GCA_003316585.1 Gomphus bonarii | reverse complement strand
GCTTTAATCATCACTTTGGTACCTGTTGGCACCGGGATATTATTACCTTGGGTGTTTATATTCCCAAGGTTTGGTGACAAACGCATTTTCTTTGGACTATAATCTATAAATTGAATAGATTCTGATCGATTTAAGTGGAAACGCACGTGAAATATTCTCGGGACGATGCTCCCCAAAGAAAATCTCCTTGATGACTAAGTAGTCGGAGCACCCTAACTACAAGAGAGGTACGTATATACTCGCTATTTTCTAACAACATCGTGAACAATGGATGGAGGAGAGATCTAGCTTCCTGAGACTTACCACGGAATTCGGTTCCTGTAAGGAATGGACAGGAACTCGTTCTTGTTTAGCGCCGTGACACATCTCAACTAGTTCAGTCACAGGATGCTAACTGAACATTTTTGCAGAAGTGTCACTGTCACAGCCGGCCCATGAACATGCCCATAGGAGGCGTCTATTTGCGCGCGACGTTTAACCTCTGGACCACCTTGTCCTCTGCCTCAGCCTCCACTCTTCCTTCCACTCTTCCTTCTCCTTCTGCTCACATTCCTCCCGCTCTTCCTTCTCCTTCTGCTCATGTTCCTCCAGCTCTTCCTTCTCCTTCTGCTCACACTCCTCCCACTCCTCCATCTGTCAGAGGAGCCAGGCATCTTCATCTGATTTGCTGCCTATTTAGGAGATAATGGAGAAGGATTGGAGAGGGGAGAAAGTTTGGTGCTGATGGTGATGGTTGTGATAGAAGCACCTAGAAGATTAAAATCTTCCAAAAATAGTTTTTATATCATTGATTGGTGCTGAAAGCTTAAATCTGAACTCTGCTCAAACAGCTTCATAGATTCAGCCATAAGAGGAAGGTACTGTCAAAATATGATCTACCCAAGCTTCATTGTTTCAATCAAACTTCATGTATATTCTGTTGGAGAATGAGCAGAATTATAATTTTTATAAAAAATAACAATTATGATGAATTTTATCACAAGATAATAACCTATTATGATTAATGTCTATCAGGAGTATGCTGAAGAATGTTATTATAAGGTTTTATAGCAGATCCAACTCATTTGGAGTGCATATAGGCACATATTCAGGTATTTTTGATCAATCATGACAATGACTAGCCTATATGGCTAGTTATTTAGATGGAATGCTCAGGCATGAGAGGAGATATTTTTCAATATTTATTTTACATTTTTCCCTTTTCTCCATTGAGTTTCATTACCTTCACAATCTGAATGTCCCCAGATGAAGCACTCATGTGGAAGTGTTTCATAGCTGAAGACCCAGGATCCTCACAACACTAAGAATATGAATATTAGCAAAATGTTATCATATCTAATACTGGTTATTGGATAGAATAACATTCTACTTTATTCATATTATCAAAATCTAATGTTACTCATTAACAGAACAGCTTTACTGGTATTTGACACTTTAGCACCCCAGCATGCCCAGAGCCCTGCAAGGAACATGCTTACATAAACCTCACAGGAGCTGCACTTACAGACATGATCTCAGAGTCAGTAGCTGCTGCTCTAGATGCTTGTGAGGTAGCACAGAAGGCAAAGGTGCAAACTTCTGAAGAAGGAGGGAAACAGGATTTTTAGGCAAGTCAGTGGTGAAGGACATGCCCCATTCAACAAATTGGTTTTCAGTTCTTGAAACATGTACACTAGGGAATACAAGAGATATGGTACATTCATTGCCAACCCTAAACTGAACTTAAACCTAACTAGTCATGCCTGAAATCAAACCCACCACCCCAAACCCCAAAGATCTGTTAGAGATAAGCAGAATTATGATTTTTGTTATAAAGTATCCATTCCCATATCCCATATGTATCACACAAAACAAAAGTAGATAAAACAAGTACTCAAAGAGAACACGGACTCCTTTCACACATATATGCATTCAGAATCCAGACAGACAATCATAGCTACCATTCCCAAAAAGAATCACCTAGATAGCTTCATTCCTGACACTTACAGAATGTTTTAGATACCACACGGCCACAGCACTTTGGTTCTGGGACAGGGAAGTGCCTGGGCAGCTAAGGAGCAGAAAGGATGGAAAAGACTTACAGGGTCTACCATGAGAGGATCAGACTGCGGTTGCGGCAGGAATAAGAGGTGGAAGATATGAAAATAGTATGGAAAAGGACCAGAGGACTTAGGAGCAGGAACAGAAGTAAAAGGGGCGCATATATGCAGACATGTGCATTGGCAGGTGCATTGAAACCGATAGAAGCACGCAGGGGCCAGTGAAACCATCAGGAACTCAAGAATGTATATCAAAAAGAACCCCCAAGTATTTTTGAATACTACCGATCAGAAACGGACAGCAGAATAGGCGATGCAGTGATACGTATAGCATGGGGACCCAACGCATCTATCCCAGAACAGTCTTATTTCCTTTTACACTCATAAACCGTTAGTATTACAATTCTGTATAAGAACTACTCTAGTAAATAATAGAAAAACAGTTCTTCTTGCCCTCTAAGCAATAATCGCTCCTTGTCATCACCAGCGCTTCTGTCAGGGTTCAGTTAGAAACCGCTGTCAGTTGTTGTTTCCTGTTTATGTTCTTCTATAACTTTCCACCACCTTCCAGAACCTTCCATACCTTTCCATCATCTTCCACAACTTTCCAGGACTTTCTACCACTTTCTATCACTTTCCAGAATCTTCCAGAACCTTCCGTCACCTTCTATGACCTTCCGTGACCTTCCATTAGGGTATATAAGTGTGACTGGTGTAGCATCTACCCCTCAGCTTGATCTCTGAGGATTACCGCTACACCAGGTGGGCTCTCTATGTATTTATTACTAGTAACCTTGTATAAACTGAGGATTACTGCTACACCAGGTGGAAAATACCCTTATCAGCTCACTAGATATTGGAGTATCTTATTTGTTGTGACCTGATCAATAGCGTCGCCCTCACAGCTTCGCTTACATCAATACCGTGTTTCCCGTTGAAGGCTCGTCGTTCGAGACCTGAAAATATTCAGAGAAGTTATCAGTTACCTTAAGAAGTGTCTCACATTTTCTCGAGTACACAGGATCAATAGCAAGTTTGTTATTGAATTTACGAATCATACAGTTATCAGAGCCAATCTCCCGGTACAGGCACTAAAGAGCCGTACAGACTACCTCAGGACTCCCAGATGGATACTCGTCCACCACATAGCATATAACATCATACTAGAGTTATATCAGACTCCAGATACATCTTCCTTCACGTAGAAACCACCCCCACCCCAAAGATCACTCTTAATTACAATTTTTATGAAAAATAATGATTCTAATGAATTTTACAACAAGTTAACAAGCTATTATGATCAATGTTATGCTGAAGAATGTTACTATGAAGTTCTATTGTGAATCCAACTTATTTGGAGTGCATAGAGGTGCATATATGCACATATTTGAGTATTTTCAAACAATCTTGATGATAAGGAGCCTATATAGCTAATTATTTCAATGCAATGGTCAGGCCTGAGAGGATGTATTTTTCAATATTTATTCTACACTTTTCCCTTTCCCCCATCAAGTTCTATTATGATTATAATCTGATTATCCCCAGATGAAGCATTCTGTTAAGTGCGTGTACACACACTCTTGTTTCAGGTGGTTTGGCTCGGTCCAATGAGCTGAGGTTCGGATGTGGCATTGGCTTCAACATTCTTGCATTGTGCCAATCCTCCTGCCCATGCCACTAGATTTCGGGCAGACGTTTGGTAGAGGTCCAAGATGCTCGGTACCAGACAGTTGGACTACTCACTTGAGTGCTGGTAGCATATGTCTAACTCAGTCGATAATCTGAATTGAGAATACATACATGAAAACTAGTTACTTATATAGGGAATGGGGTGCCATAAGATATGCAACAATGTTGCACAAGGCATGGAAACGAGAATGTAAAGTATGGGGGTAAGAATAGTAATATATGAAAAGGCTGGCATACATGTCCATACATGTACTGAAGGGTACCGAAGTGAAGTAAGCAAGTAATAAAGAGTATAGTAATGTATGATGTACCAAACTGAGACAAGCCGAACTGAATTGGTACTTGTAAGACTTGGAGTCTGTAGCTTGTAATATGGTTGGTCAGACTTTGGTTGATTGGACCAAGGGAACTGAGGCTCTGTAGATTGTACTTTGACACATTCATGTGGAGGTATTTTGGAGCCAAAGACCTGGGAACCCTACAATAATCAGAATATGAACATTTGCAGAATGTTATCATATATAATGCTGGCTACTAGATAAAATAACATTTTGCTTTGTTCATATTACCAAAACTTAGTGTTGCTTGTTAATAAAACAGTTTTACAGGTATTCAATGTTTTAGCACCCCAGTGCTTAGAGGCACTAAAAGTGAACATTATACAAAACTTTCAAACAATTTTCTCATCCATACATTGACATTTATTCTATCAAAATTATAGGACACTCATCTCCTATGTCAACTCTACAATTTCAATTTTATCTGAAGTTACAAAATATCTCACATCAAAATTCCACTCAATTTTAACCAAACCAAAGCACCCATCACCATTGCATGCATTGTAGGACCAGCATGAGCCTGGCCAGCCATCCTCCTCACAAAACAAGTTTGCTTTTCTGGCTCTTGGTTTATCTTTATGTACTTAATTGTATTTCATTGTATATTCTTTCTCTCAACCTCTGTGTAAAATGTATTGCCTCTATGATGTCTTATATACATCATCCCCTCATGTACACATGTCTCACAGGCTTCTTGACCCCCTAACCTTGTAGTATTTAGTATGTAAAAACAAAACACAAGTTCTCTTTGATCACTCCATATTTCTCCAGACCATAATACAAAGCAAAAATAAATTTCCATTGATATTCTCAATAAAAACAAATAACACTACACTATTCTATTCCCTACTCCTCCAACTTTTAATCTTGTCAAGATCAGACTTTTCCCCCTCTCTATGTACACTCTGCTGACACTCATTGGTGTACCAAAGTCCCCCTGAAGGTCCAGTCTGTTGACACTGGACACCCTCTAGCAATTGATGGACTCCTTGACAGTGGAGCCACTGGAATGTTTATTGATGTTGAATTTGTTCAGGCCAAAAGGCTCCAAACCTGTCACATCCCTTGTGCCATACCTATCTATAATAATAATAACAGCACTCCTAAGGGCATCACATGGAATGTGCTACATTTTTAGTAACAAGCCTGGGATGCTTAGCCATCATTTTAGGAGATACCTGGCTCACAGAGCATAACCCACTGGCAGTGTAGGTCATAGAATTGTGCCATGTCATCTGCAGACTTTGACAGGGCAGAGCAAGCTTCATTAGTGGCCTTTTCCATGCAAGTGGTGAATTCCTCGAGCACTTCCAATTGGGTTTCTCAGGTTGGTCCTAGTCCAAGTCTTGGATGTTGACCACTGTCTAGCATGAAGGGGTAGTCTGGGTTGTGGAGTGAATTTGATTGTTGTGTGCAAACTCAGCAAGAGAGATCCAATCTAATCAGTTATCTTGACATTGGTTGACAAAGAGTCAGAGGTATTGCTCAACCTCCTGGTTGACCCTTTCAGTTTGGCCATCAGATTGTGGGTGGTAGACTGTGGAGGCAGCAACCTTGATACCTAGGAGCTTGTTTAATTCTTGAATGAACTGGGAGATGAATTGGGTGCTATGGGAACTGATGACTTCCTCTGGTAGTCCATGGAGCTTCCAAACATAGTTATGGAAAAGTCTGGCAATTCCTATTGAGTCTACATCAGATGTGGTGGGAATGACGTGTGCACACTTTGAGACGTGATCTACAGTGACAAGAAGAGTGTTGTAGCCATGACTGGTAGGTAGTTCTGTGGTTATATCAACAGTGATAACTTGCCATCTGTGGCCTAGAATACAATTGGGGAGGAGTTTTCCAATGGGTGAGGTTGGGAAGGTTTTGGTCCTATTGCAGGGGTCACAGGCCTTTATGTATTTGGCAATATACCATCCCATTCCAGGCTACCAAAAGCTCCAAGATACAAGTTCAGTTGTCTTCCAGCAACCAGGATGACTAGTGGTGCTTGAATTGTGGTGTGCCTTGACAATGTCATGCCATAGCTTGGAGTCAAGAGGGACATATACCTTGCCATGGTAAAGAATAAGACTGTTCTCTTCTGTCCATTCTTCTCCTCAGAGATTTCCAGATGGCCCAAGTTCTTTGAGAGCCTTTATAACATTCTCTTCTCAGTCTGTTTAGTCCCTGACTCTGTCAAGAAATTTGTCAACCTCACTATTCACCAGTTGTGCACCTGTGGCATTAACATGGAACATGTTAGGTTGGAGTAGAATTTGGTTTTGATTATATTCCTCTCCCCACTTATGATCTACCCATCTTGAGAGCACATCAGGCTTAGTTGAATGGTGACCAGGATGGTGAATCAATTCAAAATCAAAGTGAGAGAGGTAGAGTGACCAGTGAGCTTGGTGATAGTTTAGGTTCTGTGCAGACTGAAAGTAGGTGAGTTTTGATGGTCATTGAGGGTCTCGATTTTGTACTTGGTTCCTTCTAGGATATGATGCCATCCTTCTATGCCACAGATGACAGAGAATAATTCCTTGTCATGGATAGCATAGTTGTGCTCTGTATCTGAGAGACTCTTTGAGACAAAGCCAATGGGTCTCCACTTTCCATCATTGCAGAGTTGAGATAGTATAGCACCTGTTGCATATGCTGTGGCATCTGTTTCTAGGTGAAAGTGCTTGATCTGGTCTGGGAGGACAAGGATAGGGGTAAAGGTGATGAGGTGTTTAAGTTCATCAAAGGCAACTTGTTCTGGTCCATTTGGTGCCCAAGACCTCTGTGTATTGGCTTTAGTGAGGTTGTTCAGGGGTTTGGAAATGTGAGAGAAGTTGTTTACAAATTGAT
This sequence comes from Gomphus bonarii, assembly GCA_003316585.1. NCBI lineage: Eukaryota > Fungi > Basidiomycota > Agaricomycetes > Gomphales > Gomphaceae > Gomphus > Gomphus bonarii. The sequence goes on along the minus strand of QFEC01029598.1, from coordinate 9,679 downwards.
GATAGAAGTTGATGAATCCAAGGAAGGATCTTCAGTGATATTGCATGGGATGGGAGTCACCCTTAGTCATCCACCTCCAAGTCACATCCAAGTCACATTCACCCCTCAGTCACACTCCACACCCTTGGATACCCTCCATGCTCCTCATGTGATCTCCACACACACCACACTCTGTTCCTGTCATCCTCACCACATCATCTCTCTGACACAGACCTCCACATCACACACATGAACCTCCATGTCATCTCTTCCATCACCCCTTGCATTATTTTCTAGTATGTTCCATAGTTCCACATAACTCCCCTCTTGTTTAGCACCCCTGCATCCTAATGTAGGTATTCTTCTGCATTTGGATGACCCTGTTCCATATTAATCCCATGTTCTGAATGTATTTAAACCTCCATGTAATTGTAGCTAGTTCTCTAGTTCAAATATTTAGTCTCCTCCTAGTTACCTCTGTGAGGTCACTCTGCAACCTTACTCCACAACCTCACTCAATAGCATCTCTGTAAATACAAGGACAAGATGACATGAGAGGGTGCAACACATAAGTTGAAGCCAAGTCCTTTCGACTCCATACCCCAGTTTGGCTTTGACAGCTCAACCACTCCAGAAAACCTCCAGACAAGACATCTTCAACCTCAGACTTAACATATACTGTATATACTCCTCACTCTGCTCAGTGCTTTTCCAAATTCCAAATTAGGAAACCACCATTCAGAGTCATTCATTTGATGTCTGAAGTTGTTGAGAGAGGTTGTTAATAACATTTTAATACTGGTCACTGTTTTTTGAGTGAAGAAAGAGGATGCTTAGATCTCTATGGAATTGACAAGCTATCTACAATAACAGGCCAATCTACTGGAATCAGCACTAATGAGCCAGTTTGACACACTACACTGGGATAAAGAAAACAAGAGAAATACTCCCACATTCATCCTACTATAGAATCATCATCAGAGAAATAACAATAGAAATTCCCCAGAATCACACAAGTCATCTAAATATTATATTTACAAAGCCACCACCTCTTCACTATATTAGTAACATGGGATATGGAAGAGCTTATATTATTGCTAGCTAATCACAACCTGTTGTTGCATACCCATGCTCCAGTTAATGTCTACCAAGAACTGGTCAAGAGTAAATAATATACTCTGCACTGACAATTTACAGGAAGCATTTATTTTCTGTAATACCTCTACATGTGAGTGTTAGGATCTCACAAAGCAAGATCCCTGTTTACTTAGTCCTCACAATTAAGTAATATTTCACTATTTTGAGTAATCCTGCTCAGCCCCTTGTTTACTCAGCCTCAGAGTCTAGACCTCACTCTGTTGTAAATAAGAGAATGACACTTCTTTAGCACAGAATAGATAAAAGACATAAAATAGTAAATGACTAGAGAACACTGACCCCCACACCCAGTATATGCATGCAAAATAAAACTAGACAGAGATCCAGAGGATCTACAAAAGAAATCCAACCATTACATAGATTTCTTGTTGCTACAGAGCATTTTAGGTAGTATGTGGCTATGATGTTTTGCCTCCAGGGCAGTAAAGCACCTGGGTGGCTAGGAGATGGAAGGAATGGAAAAGGGATACAAGACCAACCCCAGGACATGGAGATAGTGGAGATGATGGAAATGAGAGAGAAGAAAAATAGCAATGATACAGAGAAGGTCTGGAGGATCCAGGAGTTAAAAGAAGAGGAAAAGGGGCACATATATGTAGTCACCAGCACCACCTACCACATAGAGACTGATGGATAGAACCCAGACACAGGGGGATTCAAACAAAAACAAAAACACACAACAAAAAGAAGCATATAGCTTTTTCAAGGGATACTGATCGGAAATGGGATGAAAATATGTGACACAGTGATACATATATCATGGAGCATTGATGCATCTATCCCAAAGCAAGTCATTCCCTTTGTTCTCACTCACAACATGTTGAAACTGCAATACTGTATAAATAGTACCATAGGAAGTTAGTACAAAGTCAGTTCTTCCTGCCAAAAAGTCTGAAATGCTCCTTGTCTTCACCGGCACTTCACTTACATCAAAATTGTAATTCTTACCAAAGGATTGTTGTTTGAGACCTGAATAAATTCAGAGAAGTTACTAGTTACTATCAGAAGTGTCTCACAATGTTTTGAGCACACAGGTTTTGTATTCAATTTATTATTGAATTTACACTTTTCACAGAATTCAGAGCTGACCCCTTGGTACAGGCACTAAAGGGCCATATCTACCAGTCAAAGTTACTAGACATGCACAGGTGAATAACATAGCATACACTCCAGAATGAACATTCCAATTGACTCTCAGATTATTATTCTTAGCTAGAAAATTGCTCCGCACTCCCCAATCACTCCTAATTACACACTCTTCATCATTTCTTTTATTCAGTTAGTTTCTCTGTACATAATACACTTTCCTATTCTAGTAATTTCTGTTGCCTCAAAGAATAATCTTTGTAACACACCTTGCTCACACCTTATTCTTACTCATCTATATTTCACCTCACCTTTGTTTTAATTCCTGTTCTGGAAACCCCTTGTTCTTTTGATTTGAAATCATCCTGACTATTTGAAATACTAATCTAGTATATAATATGTATGTAAATTAATAGTTCTGTAGTCAGAAAATTGACTAAGAATACCCCAAGGCTTTTGTCAGACCTTGCCCTTGTAAATTAGGAATCTTATAGGATCTGGATGGTGCAGCACATAAGCTGAAGCTAAGTCCTACTCCAAACCTTGCCCAAAGTTACAACCTTGCTTGAGTATTATGTAAGAACCTCACTTTGGCCTGTTCTTGACAGTATTTTTTGACTCACACTCCTGATCTCATAATAATATCTATCATGACCACCTACTCCAGTACTTGTACTGTTAGACAAGTTACAGCACTCTCTACCCCATCAGATCTACAAGTAATTTCAGATTTATGATGACTTTCTGAACAACCCAAGGAAGTTCACTCCCTCAACACTGTTGACACTGAAGAACTTGTTCATGGTAGAAATCAAGGATGCAGGACTCCTCCACCTGGTGGGCCTCCTGGTGATGGTCCTCCTGACAATGACCTAAATGATGATGGCAACAACCCCCTAGATAATGCTCATAGCATCAATACCAATATTGACTCAGATGAGCTTATCAAAAAGGCTTTCAAATGTCTTGCCCAACCAGCTGCTGCAGACTCAGGCTCTCAAGCCAAAATCTGAAAACCCAAGGTTTATGATGGTGTGGACCAAGCTAAGCTCCATACATTTTTCCTTCAAAGCATCCTGAACTTCCAAGACCACCCATCCCCATTCAAGACAGGTGCATCAAGAATTCAGTACACTATCTCATACCTCTCAGGCCCTGCCCTCCAGTACTTCAAACATGCCATCCTTGGCAAGATCTATCCCAAGCCTACCTGGCTCTCTGATTGGGATGAATTTTAAGCTGAGCTTGAAATGAATTTTGGGCACTTCAACAATGCTGTGCAAGCAGAAATAGAGCCCAAAAAAATAGTCATGAAGGATCATCATTGAGCTGCCTACAACTTCATTGACTTCACCTGAGCTTCCACTTGTACTCAGTGGAATGATGCCATGCTCACTCATGTGGCTTACAAGGGATTGCCAAAATGTATAAAGGACAGTCTCCTTAATTTCCCTTGCTTCAAGTCCCTTGCCAAGCTTCATAACTTCACATTGGAAATTGACAGTAGATATTGGGAATGTAAGGAGTATGAAAACATTGCGAACCCTGCCCAAGGTTCCAACTTATCCTCTAACTGGTCCAATCCCTCCAACCAGTCCAACCAGAGGTCCTCCCACAGCTCTAACAATAACCAAAAGAGCTGCAAGGGGACCAACAACAATAACAACAGCAGCAACCAGAAGTCTTTGAATAACACCAAGACTCCCAACCTTTCATCAAAGCTTGGGAAAGATGGCAAGCTTCTGCCTGAGCAGCATCAACAATGGATTGACCAGGGACTCTGTCTCCTGTGTGGTTTGAAAGACAACATGTTTAAGGAGTGCCCAAAGTCCAAGTCAACTAACTCCTCTAACCCCAAAGCTCATGCTGCCAAGACAAGCTCTGATACCAAGGCTGAGGATTCCACAGCCACAGAATCAAAAAAATAATAATCAACCTTGAAACCATGTGGCCCAATGATTGCAGTAACATTGCTCATGTGCCACTTTAAATGCCATTTCTTCCACTCTTTCATAGAACTTTTTAGTATTAAATTTGACATGTACCCATATGCTTGAATTTTTTTTTAGTTACACTTCTTGATTGTGGTTCTTCTGATTGTTTTATTGAATCACAAGTAGTAAAGAAATATTCTCTACCTACTGTTTCTGTACCCCACATTCTGCTGAGACTATTTATTGGATGGTTGTACTAACTCAACCATCACTCAGACTACAATACTTCCAATCCATTTTCTGACTGGCAAATTTCACACAGTTACCTTCTATGTAACTTCATTGGACAGCAGCTGCTCTGTGATATTTGGCTACAACTGGCTCACTCACTACAATCCAATGATTGATTGGGTATTGGGCAGTATTACCTTCAAGACTTTGGAAATAGCCCCCATGCCAACCCCTCCAGCTACCACAGCTCATAGCACCTTGCTTCATAGCAATTCCTTGCCAAATCCTCTGAAGTTGATGACACCTCAGATAGCTCTAGTGAATGCTGCCACTTGTATGCAAGCTTGTAAACAACTCAACCTTGCTGACCTTGATGCTTTTCCCCAAGGTTCAACTACAGTCAAAACCTCTGAAATTTTGGAGAGCATTAAACAGCATGTGCCCAAACATTATCATGACTTCACTGATGTCTTCAGTAAAGTTAGTGTTGATAAACTAGCACCTCACAGATCTTATGACCTCAAGATCAATCTCAAAGATGGAACCTCACCCCTGCTCAGTCCTATCTATTCACTGTCAGTCTCTGAGCTTCAGTTGCTCTGAGATTTCCTTGATGAACACCTCAAGAAAGGATTCATCCACCCATCTTGCTCATCACATGGGGCACCAGTGTTATTTGTGTGGAAAAAGGACAGCTCCTTACAACTCTGCATAGACTTCTGAGGTCTTAACATAATCACCAAAAAGGATTGCTACCAGCTCCCACTAATAACAGATCTTTTAGATAGTCTCAAGAAAGCTCACATCTATACTAAAATCAATCTCAGACACACCTGTCATCTCATTCTTATTGCAGAAGGGGATGAATGGAAAACAGCCTTCAGGACTCATTATGGGTCCTTTAAATGGCTCACCATGCCCTTTGGTCTATCAAATGCCCCTGCAGCATTTCAATATTTTATGAATGACATCTTTGGTGGCCTTTTGGATGTCTGCATTATTGTTTACCTGGATAACATCCTCATTTACTCTGACAATGAAACCCTGCACATTGGACACATCTGTAAGGCCTTACAACGCCTATGGAAGCACAACCTTTATACCCAAGAAGATAAATGCTCTTTTCACCAAACCTCGTTGAATACCTTGGCTACATACTCTTGCCCAAGGGTCTTACCATGGCTGAAGAAAAATTAAGTGCATTCTGGATTGACTGGAACCTCAGAAAGTCAAAGATATTCAGTCTTTCCTTGGTTTTGCAAACTTTTACAGGCATTTCATCAATAATTGTTCTGCCATCACAATTCCTCTCACCTGACTCACTAGGAAAGGACTTCCATGGAACTTCACTGAGGATTGCAGAGAATCTTTCAACAAATGAAAACAGACATTTATGAGTGCACCTATCCTAACTCATTGGACACCTGACTGCCCTTTGATTGTGGAGACAGATGTGTCAGACTATGCCCTCACTGCAATTCTCTTTCAGCACACCTTGGACAGTGAACTCCACTCCATAGCCTTTCACTCCTGAACTTTTACTTTGCCTGAACTTAATTATGCTGTTCACAACAAGGAAATTTTGGCCATTTTTGAGGCATTCCAACATTGGTGGCACTACCTGGAAGATTCAGCAGACCCTGTCAATGTCATCACTGATCATAAAAATTTGGAGTACTTTTGTACTACCAAACTATTGACCAGATGACAGGCTAGGTGGTCAGAATACCTCTCCCAGTTCAACCTCATCATACATTTTAGACCTGGATGCGTCAGAAAAAGGCCTGACTCCCTTACTAGATGTTGGGACATCTACCTAACAGAGGCAGCAAGTGACTAAGCCACCATTGATCCTCAGAACCTCAGACCAATCATTTCTCAGCACCAGTTGGCATTGTCCCTCTGGGAAATAAACCTCACTGAACCCATCTTACAAGCAACCTTGTGCATGGACACTGAATGAATCTTAACCAATATTTGTCAAAACCTCACTTCTGATCCTATAGCTCAGAAATACCTCAGATTCACTGAAGACCCTAAATGGAAGACCAGTCAAGATGGTTTACTACTCTTTGATGGATGAATCTACATTCCCAAGGTTCAAGACTTGCAGTAAAAGTCTTACAGTTCAAACATGATCACATTCTGTCAGGACATTTCAGGATCAATAAAACCTTGGAACTAGTCAGATGAGACTTCAATTGGCCAGGCATCAAATCCTACATCAAGGACTACTGTAATTCATGCACCACCTTTATGTACAGCAAACCACAACAGCACAAGCCTTATGTGTTATAAAATACCCAGCTTTACACCTTACATACAATATACAGAAGAAAAGTATATAAACAGATAGTTAGAAAGAACACAGACTCACCTACCATGTATATGCACCCAGAACCCAAGCAGATACTCACACCAACAATCCCCCAAAAGAGTCAGGTAGATAGCTTCATTTTTCATACTTACAGGATGATTTATATACTACATGGGTATGGCACTTTGGTCCCAGGGCAGGGAAGCACCCAGGCGGCTAAGGGACAGAAGGAATGGAAAGGACTTACAGGGTCAACCCCAGAAGGAAAAGACTGCAGTCACAGAAGAAATAAAAGGTGGAAGATATAGAAATGATGCATGAAAGGACCAGAGGAATCAGGAGTTGAGACAGGAGTAAAAGGGGCACATATATGTGGCCATGAGCATCGGCTGCTGTATTGGAACTAATGGAATCACCTGGGAATCAGTGGAATGATTGGAAAGACAAGAATATATACCAAAGAGAAGCCTCAAGCATTTTCAGAGGTTACCAATTGGAAACAGAGAGCAAAATACATGATGCAGTGATATGTATAGCATGGGGGTTCAATGCATCTATCCCAAAGGAGTTTTATTTCTCTTTTCACTCACAAAACATTAGAATCGCAACTCTGTATAAGAACTAGCTTAGTACATAGTAGAAAACTAGTTCTTTTTGCCCTCTAAGCAACAATCGCTCCTTGTCTTCACCAGTACTTTGCATACATCAAAAGTTGCATTTCCCATCAAAGGCTCATTGTTCAAGAAATGAGTGGATTCAGAGAAGTCATCAGTTACCTTCAGAAGTGTCTCACAGATTTCCGAGCACACAGAGTCAATAACAGATTTGTTATTGAATTTACAATTCATGCAGATACCAGAGCTGACCTCCTGGTACAGGCGCTAAAGGGCCATATAGACCACAGAAGATCCCTAGACCATTACATAGCTGCCACACAGCATATATCCTCAGATTAGAATCATACTCAACTCCAAGAGTATCACCCTTTAGTTAGAAATCATCCCACACCCCAGAAATACTCTTAATTACATTATGGACTGCTCAAACAGCTCCTTGTTCCAGAGAAGCCCTGGAATTCTATATCCATAAATTTCATTGAACAGCTCCCAGCATCTTCAGAATTTACAACCATTCTAGTCATCATTGACCACTTCTCCAAACAAGGAATATTCATCCCTACTACTGATACAATAACCTCACCCAAGCTTGCTGAGCTATTTGTACTTCATGTATTTTCAAAGCACAGCATCCCATCCCACATAACCTCTGACCAAGGTTCAGAATTTGTGTTACACTTCTGGCATTCTCTAGGGAAAGCCCTGGATATGAAGTTACACTACACCTCAGGTTATTATCCTAAATGTGATGGTCAGACAGAATATACTAATCAAATATAAGAACAGTACCTACATGTCTACTGCAACTATCAACAGGAAAACTGGGCCTCACTCCTTCCCCTTGGTGAGTTTGCCTACAATAATGCTCCCAGTGCTACAACTGGAATCTCACCTTTCATTGCCAATAAAGACTATCACCCAAACCCTGCAATATTATACAGAAAGGAATCTTTTCATTCATTATACTTAGTTAAAAAGATTAAAATCCAGAGAAAAAGCAAAAGAAAAACATATAGGTAGAAAACACATAGTATATGCATGGGACATGGAAGATATAAACTACCTAAAGAGGTTACAAAAATAATCAAAAAGATATCATCATTTCTCTGTCATCTATGATTATTTACATGTTGTTAGATCCTAGATTCCCTCTGACAAATATCCACCCTTAGCGCCCATTTATCATTCATTTCTGCACCCCTCTGGATTAATCTCAGCCCTCCAGACAGATCTCTATCCTCCTTCATACTCTGCACCATGGACAACCTCCATGTGACCTCTGTATACTCCATACTCCATCTCCATCATTTCCCTCATGTAATCAATCCGACACACAGACTTCCACATCACTCTTTCTATTACCTTCCACATCATCTTCTAGTATGTTCTATAGTTCCACATGACCCCATCTCTCATTTAGCATCCCTATATCCTAGTATAGTAACTCCTCTGCATTCAGATGACCCTTCTCCATATTAACCCCATGCTCTGAATGTATTTAAACCTCCATGTATTTGTAGCTAGTTCCCTAGTTCAACTATCAATTTAGTCTTACCTTGTTACCTCTGTTCTCACTCTGCAACTCCACTCCACAACTCCATAAATTCAAGGACAAGATGATGCAAGAGGGCACAACACATAAGTTGAAGCTGTTAAGTGCGTGCACACATGCTCTTGTTTTGGGTGGTTCAGCTTGGTCCAATGAGCTGAGGTCCTGATGTGGCGTTGGCTTCAACATTCTTGCATTGCGCCAATCCTCCTGCCCGTGCTACTGAATTTCAGACTGATGTTCAGTAGGGGTCCAAGATGCTTGGTACTGGACAGCTGGACTACTAACTTAAGTACTGGTAGCGTATGTCTAACTTAGTCAATAATCTGAATGGAGAATACATACATGAGGACTAATTACTTATATAGAGAATGGGGTGCCATAAGATATGCAACAATGTTGCACAAGGCATGGAAACAAGAATGTAAAGTATGGAGGTAATATTTGAAAAGACAGGCATACATGCCTGTACATGTACTGAGGGGTACTGAAGTAAAGTGAGTGAGTGAGTAATAAAGAATATAGTAAGGTGTGATGTACTGAACTGAGTCGAGCCGAACTGAATGGTACTTGTAAGACTTGGAAGTCTGTAGCTTGTAATATGGTCGGTCGGACTTCAGTCAGTACAACCGAGGGAACTGAGGCTCAGTAGATCATACTTTGACAGCACCTCCCTCTTAACGGTTGAACCCATGAAGCTGGTAAGCAGAGTTTGAACCATTAAGGTTTCGAATGCCTATCTGTTAAGAATGGGCCGAGCCGAGGTTCTTGCATATTTCTCGAGTGAGGTTGTAACTTCGAGCGAGGT